>JANJGK010006730.1:0-5000 GCA_039081455.1 Macrobrachium rosenbergii
GAATGAGTGGATTTTTATTCAATACCAATTTCTACCCCAAACGTTATTGCCCAGTTAATTGCACGAACGTAAAAAATTACAGCCATTTACGTCTAATTAGGGGAGTCCGGTTTTGTATGGCCCAGTCACAAATTATCAGCGGAATCTTGGGGTACATACTGTATTTTAGCTGTATTAAATCTAATTTAAAGAAATATCGTCTAATTAGTTTCACAAGAAGTGGGCTAATTTCGAGAAGGGTACCAGGAGCTCTAAAGAGAGAAAACAAAACCTACGAACCTCCTTTCAATCTATAAGATTTTCTTGAATATGGAGGGCTGGAAAAAAGCTAAATGTGAAAGGTTTTGGGGTCGAATCTGTCAAAAAGGGGGTTTGTGTGTGTGTGTGTGTGTACAGATTTGTATAAATGTGTATTAAATGTCGGATTACATTTTCAATTAAAGAACCAATAAAATACATAATGCAGACCAGACATTTTTTAAAATCGTTGTTTGGCAGTTCTAGTGGAAACTCACATACACACAACCACACAGACATA
This sequence comes from Macrobrachium rosenbergii, assembly GCA_039081455.1. Taxonomy (NCBI): domain Eukaryota; kingdom Metazoa; phylum Arthropoda; class Malacostraca; order Decapoda; family Palaemonidae; genus Macrobrachium; species Macrobrachium rosenbergii. The sequence goes on from JANJGK010006730.1 coordinate 539, forward strand.
TATATATATATATATATATATATATATAGTATATATATATATATATATATATATATATATATATATATATATATATTTATATATATACAGTATATATATGTGTATATATATATGGGCCTTCTTATATTCGTATATATATATATATATATATATATATATATATATATATATATATATATATATATATATATATATATATATATATAAAACGCTTTTAAAAACATTAATCCACAGAAGGTCAAACGAAAGGACAGAGCATCAACATCAGCATTAAATCTTTCCATCGTCTCTGAATCACATTTTTGTTTCCCAACCATCCAGTAACAAAGACGAAGAAACAAAACCCTCCCAGGAAGCGCATTTTGAAACCGTTCGAGCTCTGGCCGTCACCAGACACCTTCCTTCTCCCCTGGGCAGCTGCTGAGGGGAGGGAAATTCGCCAGAAGAAAATGAGGATATGCAACCTGAGTTTCACTCCTTCTTTTCGGGGCGTCTCCTTTCGTGGTTGGAGCAGGAGGAAGGGGAATTTGAAAACGGTCCCTTCGCTCTCTCTTTTGTCTGCTGAGAAAGATGGCCGTTGTTTCTCGTGCCCTGAAGGATTGATGAAATTGGCACCTGCACTGCACAGATGCGCATACATTTAGTTTACTCTGGGACTTATTGTTCTGCTACTTGTTCCTTTTCAGTGGATTGGTTGAACTGCCTAATACTGATTATATATATATATATATATATATATATATATATATATATATATATATATATATATATATATATATATATATATATATATATATATGTATATATATATATATATATATATATATATATATATATGTATATATATATATATATATATATATATATATATATATATATGTGTGTGTGTGTGTGTGTGTGTGTGTGTGTGTGTGTGTGTGCGTGGGTGCATATGTAGAACATTTTACCAAAACAAGTTCTCCGGAAAGATTCGTCAAATTTCATCCCCTCACGACCAACCATTTCACAGTATGGAACAGTCCAGTGACAGCACAGAATACGTCAACATCCCAGTCAAAACATGAAACGCATTCGGTAACAAAGCGTGTCCACTTTGCAAGGCTCCAGGGAATAGTGTGTGTGAGTTACAATCAATTCCAAGTTGGAATGAGGCTGGAATTGAACCGTTCTGTCTTTGGCCAGTGTTTATGAGATTCCTTCGAAATCCCTGGATCCCTTGTAATGTCATTCATCTCTCTGCTTCCGGTGTGCCCTGGTAGTAGTTAAGGGGAGGTCAAACTAAAGTAGTTTTGCTGTTTTCACTTCTTGTACGCACAGCGTACAGGTGGAACTGTTTACTCTTAATATTCTGTTCTCCACTAGGGGGGTTAGTGCCTTCAGTGCACCTCACACGTTGCACTGTAGGCATTACTTAAGGTTCTTTGCAGCGTCCCTTCGGCACCCTAGCTGCAACCCCTTTCATTCCTTTTACTTTACCTTCGTTCATATTCTCTTTCTTCCATCTTACTTTCCACCCATTCCTAACAATTTTTCAACATTATTTTCAGTGATGAATGACCTCATAGGTCCCAGAGCCTTGCCTCCGGTCTACATTTCATTTTCACATTCCACTATTTTGATTCTCGTAATCCTAATATTACATTCACTTGTGAAATGGAGCATGGAAATAAATTGCGATATTTAGATGTTCACATTCAGTATACAGGGATATACAGGGGTACAGGTACACTTGAAACTTTTGATTACAGAAAGTGCTTATACAGGATGGGGATTAAATCACCCCAGTTTATCACCAGGATTAAGTCAATTTAATTCAGTACGTCCCAGTACGTCCTCTGATAAATAGAGCTTATGACTTTTTCAGTCTTGACATTGCTTAACTTTTAAATGATTTACTTTGCTTTTGTCTTTCAAAATTCTGAAAATATTCGTAAATGGAAAAATTCGTCCCAAACCCGTATACAGCAGTGCCAACAATAAATATAAAATATATCAAATTACCTTATCATTTGCATTGGAGTTATACGGTTAAAAAAATTTGCATAAATAATTAAAGGCTCTACCTTCATTAACATTAAGTACCAGGTTGATTTACATAAGTATAACCTAAAGATGTGAATTTCTGTTGTAAGATATTTCATCTTTATGCTGATAAAATTGCAGTCATCTTTTCTAATATTATGTTTATAATTTTTTACAATAACAGTATCCTTATTGGTGAAGAAATCCACGATGGTGTTAGTATAAATATATGTATATGTATATGTATATATATACACTTATAGATATATATATATATATATATATATATATATATATATATATATATATATATATATAAATACACACGCATATACATATGAGTGTATATATATATATATATATATATATATATATATATATATATATATATATATATATATATATATATATATATATATATATTACACTAAATCATGCTTTAAAAGATTGTTATAAGTATTTTTATAACATTCTTTTCCATTTTCTCTTTACATTTTTGGCAACTGGCAGCTACTCAGAAAAAAATATATGATAAATATGAGAACGGTGTAGAATATCCAGTTCTCACATAAGCAAAGGGATTTAGGGCATGAACCCCCCAAAAATTCGTGTTTTGATCCCGTCGATGCATGGTAGAAAAACATCTCTCCGTCTATGAACAGTAAGAGGTGGAGGGGAAGGGTGGGAGGGGTGTGTTGTTCAATTGGGTTGACTTGTTCCATGAACATATAATATTAAAGGTATTTATATGGCTGGACGATATTTAGCTCCTTTCACGAACTAGAACCTAGGAAGAAAGACTTATTTTCAGTTCTCATTGACATGTACATCAATATAGGAAACTTATTCATGGAAATATCTTTCTCATTTATTTATTTATGTATTTATTTTATTTATTCATTTATTATTTTCAGGAGTTTCAGTTAACTGTCAAAGCCTATACGAAAGTTGCTCATCGATGTCTCTTATTTTTTATTTATATCTCTTATTTATGTATTTATTAATTTATTTAATATTCAGTTTTCATTGACATGTAAGTGCATATAAGAAACTTGCTCATCGACGTCTCTTATTTATTTGTTTGTTAATATTTTTATTCATTCATTTATTTGTTTAATTTTCAGTTTTCATTAACTGTCACTGCATTTCAGAAAATTGCTCATAGATGTCTCTTATTTATTTATATATCTATTTATTTATATATTTATTACTTTTGAAGAATTGTATTAATCTATAATACAACAGAAGTTTGAATAAGCTAAGTCCCACTGGAATCTATAAAATCCACCCAGTAATTATTTTGCTGACCTGTGCGTATCTATCTTCTGACTGTTCCTCCTCCTCCTCCTCCTCCTCCTCCTCCCCCCTCCTCCTCCTCATCATCATCATCATCATCATCATCATCATCTTCTTCTTCTTCTTCTTCTTCTTCTTCTTCTTCTTCTTCTTCTTCTTCTTCTTCTTCTTCTTCGTTCAATCCCTAGTATAGGTGGCTGTTTTTCAAGAGTTTTTTTCTAGGTGTTTCTGAAAGATGCTCTTCTTTACACTGACCCGCCCTATTTATCGGGGCTTTTGGCTGTGGAACAACTAACCCTTAGTACGTAAGCTAGGTTCTATATGCCAGCTTGGTGCTATTTTCTTCTAAAGTGTTCTCGCTCTTTTCACAGGGCGAGAACGGACTTTTGTCAGTTCTTCAATAAGCAAAGAAAGTTTCTCTCCAGTGCAGCATTGTTCAGTGACTCAACAAACACTCTTTTTTTTAGTCACACTGGGGAATTTCTTATTGTAAATAAATTAGTTAAATAACAAATGCAATTTGAGCAGATGCCTTTACACAAATTCACAGAAAATAACGATAGAATATATTAAATATATATATTTTTGTACAAAAACCATCATACTCATCATTTACGAAAAATATTGTATCAAAAAACCTGCTGGAAAAACAGAGAACGCTGAGATTCTAAAGAAAAAGACCAGCCTGGTTCCACCTGAAACAAATGAGAGTTTTAACCAAACGAATATTACAACGTAGCATTATTGATATAAACACCACGCAGTAAGTCTTGTTCAAAACTATTTTATGTCGGTAAGAAAAACCACACAGTGAGTCCCTTTAAAAGCTATCTTACGTAAGTAAGAAGAGAAAGGCAGAAAGAGAGGGAAAGCCTCTCTAGCCTGAGTGAAGGAACGACCTTATAAATCATGTGGACGGGAAAGGTCGTCGATATGCTTATCAGGCTGCACTGTGAAGGCATTCGCTTCTTTCTCCACATTCACTCGGACCTCTGTCCGATTTCCCACTGAGATTATTCTTTTTATCCGAGTCTTATAATACTTATATACTTATAGTACTGTATCCGGCTGCAAAGCTTTTGCTAAAGGACATAATGAGGTTACCTTGAATTGCAACTACCTCCAGGTCACCCTTGGGAAAGGT
>JANJGK010006730.1:10000-25000 GCA_039081455.1 Macrobrachium rosenbergii
TAATTGGGTTCAGAAATAACTTGAATTTGTTCATTTTTATATATTAGCTCATATTTTTACTTAATAAGATGCTCACGACTACGAACTGTCAGTTTCTGCACGCATAATTCAAGCTGGAATTTATGGTATCAATACTGCACCTGAAAACAAAACAAAAAAACATTATTTTGAGCAACATTTTTGCAGGTAATTGGGTAAAATTTCACCTTTAATCTAGCGTATAAATGATCTTCTCTGTGTATTTATTCAATAAGCATTTTTTTTCCACTGGAATCTATTTTTTATCTATTTACTTAAATTTTTGTAATAGGCTGCTCACGACTACGCACTGTTAGTCTGTGCACTCGAAATTTCCATTGCAGGTTGTGGTATCAAAACTGCAACTTAAAACGTCATTATGAACAATATATCTGTACCTAATTGGGCAAAATCTCACAATAATCTCATGCCAGAATTATATTCTCCGCGAATTTATTCACTAAACGTTTTATATCCATGATAATTGCAAGGATTATGAGAGCCTACATGTAGTCATGGTTACAAATAACCAGATCTGAGCTTATCTTGAGAAGGATTTTCAAACTGTTGCTAAAGAGCATTTTGGTAAAATTTGATAAATACAGTCTTGCTCTTATACGTAACGGTGGATTTTTGCTTATAAATGGTATGTGGATCAGTAAAGACGGAAGTAAAAGTAATACAACAGACAGGGAGCCGTTACGAAGAATAATTATGGTCAGATAATAGTAAAATATAAGTTAGTTAGAGAAAGGAAGATTGCATCGTTTAATACTGTGCTGGTCAGGCCTTCGTTTCGCTCCTAATATCTCTTGACAATTCTGCCTTGATTTCTTCATATGTATAAGTTTCATAATTCATTTCCCAGCTTCAGCAATATGACAAGAAAAAGGAAAACTGTGAACAACAGATAATTCCATCGGGTAGGGGAACAATTTCAAATAAAAGATTGTGTACAGATTCAAAAACATATACGAGAAAAATTAAATCTTTGAGAAAAATAGGTCATTTTGTTGGATAGGGAAAGAATTTTGAATAAAAATGTTAAATGAATATTTATTTATAAATGCAGGAGAGGGAAAGTTGGAAAAAAATTCTACCCAGGACGAAAAATAAAGTTTTATTTTCTCGTAAACAGTTTTCAATTTCATTACTTATCTTAGTCTTATTGAAACTGATGGATAGATTTACGTGAATTCACTTTCTTCTCTCACGACAGTTTCTTGATAATTGACATTGAAATGCAATTCGACTTGTTAAAACAAAAGGGTAACACTGGAGGAAAATAAACGCTGACTTGATACTTGGTGATAAAACTTAAAAATGAAAAACTCAGTTTATTTCTTTATCAAATCTTCTAATTCGTTGTCACTTGATTATAATTTCTTAATACTATTAATTCTATTTTTATTTATGTTGGTGTATTTCATTGTTATATATTCTTTACATATTTTTATTTAAGTTCTTGTTAAATTAAGTTTTAGCATTCTTATTTTTAATATTTTTTATTCTTATCACTTATTATTCTATCATAATAACTTTAATAACATTCCATAATATTAATATTTACTAAAGCTGAATGACAAACACCTCATGTTTCTCAATGAGGTTCGATAATTGTTTTCATATCTCAATAATAATCATTATTTTTCGTTTTTTTTATTTTTTATTATTACTAGATGAATTATTTTCCAACACCTCCAGCTGGATTTGTAGTTACCTGCCTCAACTGATAAAAAAAAAGGGAAAAAAGGAAGTATTTTGAATTTTGTTTCCTGGAAGCATATGTTGCGTTTTTTGTTTACGTGTGAATGGGTTGGTGGCATAGTGGATAGGATACAAAGGTGAAAGGTGAGCGAACTTTCTATTCTAATTTGCAAAATGGAGAAAAGCGAGGAAGAGCGAATAATTACTCCTCTGAAAATCCCGGACGGACGAAGAGCGGAATTGGAAAGCGAGCTGAATGGGAGCACCAGTGAAAGTCTCGTAACTTCATTTTCATGAGAGGAAAAAATAAAAAATAAAATACAAATAAGAGAAACGCGTCTTTTGAAGGTAGGAAACATTCTGCGCCCTACGGACAATTCTCCTTTTAATGTTTTGTCTAGTTGCTCGTTTAATATTTTCTTCTTCTGTACTGCAATATCCTATTTTCTGTAAGAGTCATTCGATAAAAGAGAAGAAATGTGATGGGAATCAGGAGACGCTTTTGGTGTTACCGTAATCCATGTCATGCATTTTGCCTTCTCTTTCTGTATATTCCTCTAAAGTTTATCATGGGATGACCCTCCAGTGTAGTGTTCTTTAAAGCACAGTCTAGCAGTTCATTGTCATATCAGCATCCGCTTAGACGGGCCAATGTGGAATTAGGGCCACGTTGAAGAAATATTGAGTGCCTTCCTTTACCGTTTCATGTACCTGTCATTGTTACAGGGTTCCTTAACGAGGCTGTCTTATAACAATACACTGAGTTTGTTTCTCAGCAGAACAACAGATATTTTTACCTTCTACTGGCGTAAAATTTTTGATTGGTTTGGCCTCTATATTTATTCCTACCATTTTAGGTTCTTCAAAAAGAAAAGAGGACCAAGTACCGTTCCGTCTCTTTCTTCGAAATCGAACCTAATACGTAATCTCAGTAAATGGAATTTAATTTTTTTAATCATTTATATGACAGCCAGGCTTTGCAGCTCTCCCAGCTCGTCCTTCTCTTCTCTTCTCTTCTCTTCTCTTCTCTTCTCTAGTCCTCCCTGAAGATGTCATGCAATTGGAACTTCAGACGTTCAAGCCAAGCTGCAACGCATTACTACCATAATACAATTCTCCTTGTATTTTGAAAATGTACTTACATTTTTATGTATTTATTTATTTGTTAGTTTATTGTTTGCTTTATAATAATTGATCTCTTTTTTTTGTATTTCACATACGCTTCTGTTATTTCTTTCTAACGAACAATATATTCTTTGGAAGCCTGAATTTCAAGTCAGTGGCCACCTTGGTGAGCGTGTTCCGTATGAATAGGGTTCACCTTTTGAATAATAACAATAACAATAATAATAATAATAATAATAATAATAGTAATAATAATAATAATAAAATCAAAATGAAGTAAGCTCTATTGAGAAACCTTTGTTGTACTTCCTGGTAGCGTTACATCCACCCAGTTGAACATCTTCAATCTAACAGAATTGAGCAAAAGACGAAAGTATATTTACGTCAAGACGCGTCAGTGAATTATCACTGCCGACAGTCCTCCCCAAAAAGCATAAACCCTCGTGAACGGAAAATAGCTCATCGTCTGAGAGAAATCTCTTCGCCACAGAGGCAATTTTGGCACTGCATTTCGCTGCGGAGGGGTTATAGGCAGAACTTTTATCGGCATTCCCGTCTTCGCTGAAGCTTTATATTTTTATGAGCGTCATAAATTCTCCTCTCCACCCCACCCCAACCCACTTCAACCCCCGAAACCATTCCGTTTGTGGGTTGTTACCATGCATGCAACGGCAGGAAGTATCGGCTAATCTGCGCAATGTCGTTATGTCTTTGTTTTGCTTCGGGATTTATTGCGTGGCGGGAGATTTCATTGGGATTTTATGCTGTGGGGGATTATTGTTCAGTACCGATAGTCTCATCATTAGTATCTTATCCCTTGTAATCCTGATTTTTTTTTCATTGATCATTTCTAGAAAAATGAGAATTCATCTTTAACGGAGAATTGCACGAGGTTATATTTTTATATTTTTTCAACTACTGTATTTCGATAAAGGTAGATGCCAAACCAAATGCATACATACATACATACATACATACATACATACATACATACATACATACATACATACATACATATATATATATATGTATATATATATATATATATATATATATATATATATATATATATATATATGAGTATGAAATATTTTCTGTTAAAACAGAAATCCATCTATTAACAGGAGCCCATAAAAACGCCAAAAGGTAGAAAGTTATTGCTATATTTCAGAGCCCAAACTGTCTCCCTCTACTGGCAAGTACTTACTGTACTTGCCAGTAGGCTTGCTAGTAGAGGGAGACAGTTTGGTCTCTAAAATATAGCAATAACTTTATCTCTTGGCGTTTTTGTGGGCTCCTATTATATATATATATATATATATATATATATATATATATATATATATATATATATATATATATATATATATATATATGTTAAGTTTCTTGTTACATTTTGAACATCATTCAAGAAATAACAACCCAAGATGCTAACCGATGGATTGCACTGTCCATTGTGCTTTACCATTCCATTTGTCACGAACTGAAATGAAGTCAATATTTTCTTTATTAGGTGACAAACGGAGCAGAATCATCCCAAATCAATTTCTATTTATCTAAAAAAAAAATTTCATTGATGAGATCTATTTTTGGTCTGACCCCAAAGAGTTCCTCACATCAAGTTGTTATGGTGACTTTGGTATTTCACTGAAATCAAATTCGGTTTTCATACCTAAGTACTTTGTATATGATAAAGAGAGAGAGAGAGAGAGTTGAAAGCGTTTTAAAAATTAATGCTACATAAAAAATAATAAATTAACTTTATGTTCTACAATTAGGCAATCACTCGTTTTGATAGAATTACAATATATTTTTATATTACATACTTTTTGTTTTCTGAAAGAAAACTTTGTCACTCCGTCCGCACTTTTTCTCTGTCCGCCCTCAAATCTTAAAAACTGCTGTGGCTAGAGGGCTGCAAATTGGTGTGTTGCTCCTCCACCCTCCAATCATCAACCATACCAAATTGCAGCCCTCTAGCCTCAGTAGTCTTTATTTCATTTAAGGTTAAAGTTAGCCATAACCATGCTTCTGGCAACGATATAGGATAGGCCACCACCGACCCGTAGTTAAAGTTTCATTGGCCGCTGTCTCATACAGCATTATACCGAGACCACCGAATGATATATCTGTTTTCGGTGGCCTTGATTGTACGATGTACAGAAAAGTCGATTGCGCCGAAGAAACTTCGGCGCATTTTTTTACTTGTTTTCTTTTAGAATCCGCAGCCTGAGTTGCGCAACAATTTTTTTATATATATATTCATTGTTCTGGAGTTTCCCAGACAGATCCATAGATGACCTTTCTGCCTCTGAAGAGCACAAGGGACACTTTTTGCTCATTCACTTTCTGAATGTTATTTTTTCGTCACAGAAGCCAAAAGAGGAATCTTAAAGGGGCAGCATCTGTCTCCAAGGACGACATTCTCCAGGTGTATATGTGAGGTCTTTTTCCTTTATTATTATTATTATTATTATTATTATTATTATTATTATTATTATTATTATTATTATTATTATTATTATTATTATTCAGAAGATGAGCCTTCTTCATATGGAACAAGGCCACCACAGGGGCCATTGACCTGAAATTCCAACTTCCAGAGAATATGGCGTTCATTGGGAAGAAGTAACAGAATTTAATGGGAAATACAGAAAGAAGAATAGCTTATTAAAAATGAAAAAAATGAACTAGCACGTTAATAAATAAATAATTAAATGGTCTAATTAAATAATATATGGTTTTTGCAAGTGAATTTATGATTGTTTTGATCTAAATAAATAACAAGAATAATATTTAAAGTAGGGTAGTGCCGTCAGCGCACCTCATAATGTGCACTGTAGGCATTACTAAATGGGTTTTGCAGCGTCCCTTTTTTGCATTTTTACTATACCTCTGTTCCCTCTTCCTTCCTTCAATTTTATTGTCCAAAACCTCTAACTGTTACTTCTTAGCCCAACTATTGGGTTTCCTCTCATTTCAATCTTTAGACCCTTGTACTTCACCTCCATTATTCTCCGGATCTCTTTGTCCTGCTGTCCAACTCACTCCAACTCCCTCATTTCATAGTCTAGAGGGCTGAATGGCCGAATGGCTGAAAGTGCCCACCTACTGTTGGAACTGACAGCCTAGATTTTTCCTGCTACTTGTTATTGTGTCATCATTCGCTGTGATTCATTTAGCCACTTTTATAACTGGTTCCCCGTGTAAATCAATTGTGTTCCATTTAGCTCTCTTCCCTTCCTCTTCTTCTTAGAACAATTGTATTTACTGACAGTTATCACGACCCAATGATATTCAAAACAGTAAAAACAACTGTAAGAACAGAAGACTGACAAACACCCTTTAGGCGCCATGACATCAAAATAGGTAAACTCTTTTTTAAACCTGAAAGACAAACCTGAAATCAGTTTATGCCAGCATAAATAAAAATTAGTAAAAATAAAAATAACTGAAAGAAAAAAGAATATCAACGATAAAATAACGGAAGTAAAAAAGAATGACCTAACAACCTTTAGGGGCCCGTGATATCAAAATACGTAAAAGAATAAAAAAAAGAAAAACCTGAGACCAGTTTCTGCAAACACTTTCATCCCGTCGTGATTTTTCCCTTGGCCATTTTGGGCGATCACCCTCCGTTTTGACTCTAATTGACTCTGATTGACTTTTCTTTGTCCCTTGTCCCTTGAACCTGATCCTGATTAGCCTCCCTCCAGTCCCTGGATGCTGCAGGGGCGCTGGAAGGGGTCTTTTTCCCCTTTCCAAGCTTCGCTGGAGTTGGAGCTGCTTGAAAAAAAAAAAGTCTGAGTCTGTGTGTGTTTGTGTACGGCCTTACCAAAACCACAGGATTTGTGAAATATGGCCAATGACGTTTCGCAGCAATTTTGAAATGAGGCGATTTTGGTGAGTGTGTGTGTGTGTGTGTGTGTGTGTGTGCTTGTGTGTGTTTATTAAAACAGCACCAAAGTAAAGTCTATCCAAACAATAGGTGAGAAAATGATAACATCTAAATCACTGCGGTCTATTGACCCCGACGAGAAACAATCAAAATACACCACCGAATAGAAATTATGAAACGGCTTTCAAAGCAGGAACTGAGGCATTAAACGGAATAATTGCTGGGGGAATTACCCAGACTGAATCCTACAAAAGGATGGGATTAAGGTTCAACCTCCCCACCTTTGTGACATCATCAATGAAGAGAAATAGCTTTGCCCCTCTTAGTTAGAAAGTACAAATGCCCTGTGTAGGTCTAAGTTGGCAAGTCCGGTATGGAACTGTGAGTCCCACAAAGTTGTTTTGTGCAAAGCACCCCAATTCTGCAGAGGCCTCTGAAATATGCTAAAACTTTTGTGAGTCCCTCAAAGTTATTTTTCCAAAGCACACGAATTCTGCAGAGGCCTCTGAAATTTGATAAAACTCAAAAATTATCTTGTCAGGAATCGTGTAGCTCGATAACTGATTGTAGGATGTGAAATCACTCACGCAGTTCTAAAGCTCAACCTTTTACTAACAGCAGATTGCAGATCCAAGCATATTCTGCCTTTGACGCGAATGCATTTGAATATTCCACGAAAGCTGAAGCGAAGCGAGAGAGAGAGAGATGATGCAGTATTGGTGGCCGTGAAATAAGAGAGAGAGAGAGAGAGAGAGAGAGAGAGAGAGAGAGAGAGAGAGAGGAGAGAGAGAGAGAGAGAGAGAGAGAGAGGAGACACTGGCCAGTCAGTAGCTCGGTTCAAGATTAGTTACTGCCCTATCGCGTGCCACATGATCTTACGAACATATGCAAGTGCGTCTCATATGGAATTTTCATTTTCCTGCTGTTCTTTGAACCATTTCGAATACGATCTCCGCCTGAGAAACCTAATATCTAACTTAATATCCCCAAAAGAATATTCTCCTCGGATGTGTGCGGCCTTGATTCCGCGCCCAAGAGAATTGAATTCCTGTGGGCTGCCAATCAGCCACGAAGTAAGGTAATATTGAATTTATTGAATTTCTCCTCGTGCCTTTTGTGGGTAGATATTTCACGGCAGCAGAAATGAACCCATCAAGTCTGTTTATGTAATGGATATTTCAGTTATACTCATATTCTCAAAGTAATTTGTTTTAAAATGATAGATTTATTTACTAGCTCAAATGACTTCCCTCTTCACTCGAACAGAGACAGGAAATTAAGTATAACAAACCGCAAGAGGGTTTGACCAATTAACAACATCCATCTTAGTTTTCTCTGACATTAAATTCCTTTGACTATTTTATATAAAATGTAGCGGATGGCTCCGCGCTAATAGTTGCGGAGGAAATGTGAATTTAACATGTCCCTTGATGAAACTGTAAATTAACCATGAAGCTGTTGATGAAACTGTGAGTGTTTCAGTGGTCTGTCATGCGTACTGGAGAATAACACAACCCGGCCAATCAGGAAACTGTGTCGTCTGCTGATGCGCCATTTTTCAGACGCCCAATGTGTACTTTCACGAATACCCAGTAGTATTTTCCTTACTGAATGGCGTACATTGTACATTCAGTACGCATGAGGCATAAGGAAACGAACAAAGGTTAATGGAGAACTCGATCTGACAACAGGCAACTTATGGCGACAAGATACAAAAGATGTTTAGTCCGTAGCTATGAATAAGAAAAAAATATCTTGCATGCTAATTTTACGCATATATTAAAACGTTTAAATGGCTGTATATTCTCTCTCTCTCTCTCTCTCTCTCTCTCTCTCTCTCTCTCTCTCTCTCTCTCTCAGTAAAGTATAGGGCGACCACGAAAACGCAAGCAGTGTACTAAGTAAAAAATAATCTTGCATGCAAATATCACTAACGTGTAAGAACGTTGAAATGGCTGTGTACTCTCTCTCTCTCTCTCTCTCTCTCTCTCTCTCTCTCTCTCTCTCTCTCTCTCTCTCTCTCTCTCTCACACACACACACACACACACACACACACACACGTTTAAAACTAAAGATTCCATTCATATTTGCATAAAACTGCAAAAGAAAAGTTTCTGTAAAACACAGGACGACCACGAAAACATGAGAGTACGGCTTTGCCTTCAATTGTTTCCAGCACAATTAGTTAACTGTGAAAGTGAGAGAAAAAATGAAAAGAAATACAGCTCGGACACGTGAAAGCAAAAATATGAAGACATCCCAGAAAGCACACTCACCAACTACTTTTTGCAGGCAAAATGGTAAACGAGGAGTGAGACAAATGACGGGAGCTGGGGGAAAATGGGAAAAGTTCCCACCCCTCCACACTACAACTAAACGACGAGCTGTCCAGAGAGAGAGAGAGAGAGAGAGAGAGAGAGAGAGAGAGAGAGAGAGAGAGAGAGCGAGAAAAAGTCATTTAAACGTTCCAACACGTTAATAACATTTGCATGCAAAATTATTGTTTATTGATTACAATGCTTGTGTTCCCGCGATCGCCCTATACTTGAAAGAGAGAGAGAGAGAGAGAGAGAGAGAGAGAGAGAGAGAGAGAGAGAGAGAGAGAGATAACGAATCCCTGTCGAGGGCCGTAGCCACCACTCGACAGCCAACAGGAACAGGAAACAACCCAACGAAATCTATTTTTGAATGACGTCACGAACTTTTGAAACAATATCGTCTGTCTCCTTGACAGGGAACAAATTAATATGGACCCTCCTGCGGACAGACAGATAGACAAACAGACGCCTGTGGGACGAGAGACATACGAGACATTAGAGTGTGTATCACACACCCACAGAATTCGCCAACCTTTTCACTAATGGTCTATTTTTATTTCCAAAACTTTTGTTAATTTTTGTGCGGTGTCCTGTTGGGTCGAAACTTTATTTTTAATTCCTCACGGGGTCAAAACGGGGTCAAAAATCTTTTTATATATTATTATATTCGTGGCAGTTTGGTCACGCAGCGAAAATGTTTTTATCTGCTAGCTGCAAGACCACCACGGTATCCAAACCAGCCGAAGTGATGAAATCGAAAGTATATTTCCTTTTATTTCCTGTTACCTTCTGTTTCTTCTTTCTAAGGAACTCCATATCCTTTGGTAGCTTGAGTTTCAAGTCAGTGGCTTCTGTGGTGGGCTTGTTCCATATGAGTAGGTTTCATCTTCTGAATAATAATAATAATAATAGTAATAATAATAATAATAATAATAATAATAATATCCTTACATAGAAGTCTCTCTCCGGGAATCTTCATAAGACTATCGACCTTCAGTGTTTCATGGCCGGACAAAACGGACATTCTATTTTTATCGCCTTCGTCAGGAGGCAAGACGCAGCCTGGGGTCCAATTTTCCACTCCTTCTTGAACTCACCTTTAACGTTTAAAGACACCAGCAGGCCACCAGGAGCGTTTCAGACACACACACACACACATTGTTACGAGCTATCGGTCTTAGTTAAGATAAGTCCGAGATTCCGATCAGGGCTTCCGGAGAAATTCGCTTCTTTTATTCGCTTTTATGTCTTTGGAAGTGACTGACCATAATTAAGGTCATATCTTTTTGAATAATTTACATTTTAGTGATATATCTTTCGAAGTGGCTGAATATACACTAGATTGAGTGCTTGAATGATTTACATTGTAGTGACATATCTTTCCAAGTGGCTGAATATACATAAGATTGAACGTTTGAATGATTTACATTTTAGTGTCAAATCTTTCCAAGTGGCTTAATATATATAAAATTTAATGTTTGAATGATTTACATATTAGTGACATATCTTTCCAAGTGGCTGAATATACATCAGATTGAATGTTTGAATGATTTACATTTTAGTGTCATATCTTTCGAAGTGGCTGAATATATTTGAGATTGTATGTTTGAATGATTTACATTTTACTGATATATCTTTCGAAGTGCCTTAATGTACATAAGATTTACATTTCATTGACATATCTTTCCAAGTGGCTGACTTAATTTGAGATTGTACGTGAGAGTGAGTTAAAAACAGAAAGAGGAAATTGCTTATCAAATTATTGAGCGGTAGCTAAAATTTTTCGGTCGTTAAGGAAAGCACAAGGACGAAATGTCCTTTTAGCATTGGTTGACAGAATGAAGACAAATGGTAATTTATGAACAGCTCTTCATTTCAGGTAAATTTCAAAGGAAACTGACTCTCGTGCACTTTAGCAACCTGGGGAAAAATAAGTCCTGTAACTGGCTTTCATTCCTGTAGTAAGATACAAATTGCAGATTCTGTAATGTAAGAAACCAATTGTTTAAAAGTTCTTTTTAGGAAACACTTACTGAATAATGCACATTTGGTTACAGGGTTAAAAACACTAATTCCAGAAGGATGACTGTCAACAAAAAGTAAATGCATGGTTCTTTAAGATTAACATTTTAAACAAAAAGTGAGAGTTCTCATCAAAAGAAATATCCCCTACCTCAAGGCAAAACAACTAGCATTTACAACAATGAACAGAAAGAGGAGTCATTGTTTTAAAAATGAAAATCAAATTAGATATTATTCACCATGTTAAGAAACGATCAGACTTTATTCAAGAAACTCCAGTACATATATCAAAAGAGAATGTATTTAATGGAAGCTTTTTTATTAAAAACAAATATCTAAAAGTCACAGAAGCCCCCCCCCCCCCCCCCAAAAAAAAAAGCTTCGAAGAAAAGAAACGAAACTATGAAAATAATTCACGTAAAAGCGAGACTCTCCCAAGTGTGGGGCAGTATTGCTTGTTCATGCAAATTCACAGACAAGCAATTCTCAGATACTGACTTGGTCTGCTTTGGTTGCATCGACTTCAATGAACTCACTCTCTCTCTCTCTCTCTCTCTCTCTCTCTCTCTCTCTCTCTCTCTCTCTCTCTCTCTCTCTCTCTCAGTAACGTTCCTTCCATATGATAGCACCAGACAATGTTTGCAGTCTCTGGTTGCTCTTGTATGTTGCTTGCTTGGGAATGCCTGAATGATCGCCTATTTCAGTGACGTGCCCTCTCTCTCTCTCTCTCTCTCTCTCTCTCTCTCTCTCTCTCTCTCTCTCTCTCTCTCTCTCTCTCTCTCTCTCTCAGTGAACCTTGGATAGGAGGCCAAACTATTGTGGCAAATACTATCACTTCTTCTATCACTGACATTGTTAATATTTTATTGATACAATTTTGTGACTTCCAAGTCTCTCTCTCTCTCTCTCTCTCTCTCTCTCTCTCTCTCTCTCCCTCTCTCTCTCTCTCTCTCTCTCTCAGTAACGTTCCTTCCATATCATAGCAACAGACACTGTTTGATGTTGAGAGGGCCCCTCAGGCTTGTCAACATGGCTCAACCCGAATCCATTCATGGGGTCTCGTGGCAGTTGACAATAGGGAATGGTTTCCAATGCGAACCGAAGCTAGTTTCAGTAAATAGACAACTCATCTGCATACGCAAAGCTTCACGTCTTTTAGTAAAAAGAAAGGGAATGGAATATATTTTCCCTTTATTGTTATTCTATAATGAAAGCGACAGGAAGCAGGAGTCCCCTAAGAACCAACTTACCTGGCTGACTTCACCTGCTATCTATCTGTCAGTTAAATTAGTTTTAAAAGGACTGCTTTCGGTCAGTTAAATCAGTTTTAAAAGGACTGCTTTCGGTCAGTTAAATCAGTTTTAAAAGGACTGCTTTCGGTCAGTTAAATCAGTTTTAAAAGGACTGCTTTCAGTCAGTTAAATCAGTTTTCAAAGTAATCTGTTCCAATATAGCATTTTCAAAAGCTTGCCTCACTTCCTCTGCTTTTAGTCAATTTAATAATTTTTTTAATCACCTATTCCAATGTAGCATTATCAGAGGCCCGCTTTACTACTTCTGCTTTCAGTACATTAAATCATTTCTTAAAATCATCTATTACAATTCATTATTTTCCAAGGGCTGCCTTACTTCCTCCGCTCTCAGAAATTAAATCCAATCTAAAAATAATCTATTGCCACGTATCATTTTCAAAAATCTTCCCTTACTTCCTCTGCTTTCAATACACTAAATTAATTTTAAAAATAACCTATACCAAAATGTTTCTTTCAGAGAACACCACATTAAAAAAATTCTATGAAAACTGCCCTCCACATGAAAGCTACACATTTTACAAAACCCGTGTATGGACCGTGAATCCATCAATTTTGTTCCAGACAAGCGAAAGGAATTAAACGTCCGAACTGATCAGAAGAGAATAATGTTCTTGCTCATTCGAGTGAGAAATCTCAGGCTGGATTAGACACACTATAGAACATGTAAAAATACGCCGAAGTTTTCTCTGCGCAATCGAGTTTTCTGTACAGCGTGTAATGCTGTATGAGCCGTGGCCCATGAAACTTTCAGCCACGGCCTGTCCAATAGCGTTGCCAGACGCACGATTATGGCTAACTTTAACCTTAAATAACATAAAACTACTAAGACTAGAGGGCTGCAGTTTGGTATATCTGATGATTGGAGGGTGGATGATCAACATACCAATTTGCAGCCCTCCAGCCTTAGTAGTTTTTAAGATCTGAGGAGGGACAGAAAAAGTGCGGACATAATAAAGTGCGGGCGACAGACAAAGCTATCTCAATAGTTTTCTTTTACAGAAAACTAACGTTGGTTTAGGAGCCATTTAGAGTCAGCATTAGTGCAGCTGAAAATATAAGGATAATGTTAATTAGGCATCAGACAAGGAACAGATGTCCTGGATGAGCTTAGGTGCTAAATTGACAAAAGGAAGTCACAACACAGAAGCAAGAATCGCTGATAATAGTCTTCGGTTTCTACTTAAAGTGTCTGAAGGCCTTTAAGTCTGCAATAATATTAATATTATCCATAAATTACGATCCCAGATATATATTGTATATATAATAGTATATATATATATATGTATATATATATATATATATATATATATATATATATATATATATATATATATATATATATATATATATATATATATAAAAACATAGACATGTATATATGTACAGTATGTATGTATGTGTGTATATATGAGGAGTGAAAAAATTTTAGAGAATTGTACGGAACACAGAAAATGCTTTGAGCAAGCATGCAGACGTAACTGGAGGTAAACCAAATTAAACACAGGAAATCGTTTGGGGAAATGACAGCAGAAACGGGGAAAATACCACAAATAATCATTACAAACAAAATGACAAAATTCACGACACGGGTTAAGAGAAGGCATAAAGGGAATACTAAACGTGAAAGGCAAAAACACAAGAATTCCATTGCAAAAGAGGAAAAGGGTATTTCCTTCAGCGCAAGGGGATTCCCAAAGCAAAGCCGTAGTGCCATTCGGGATCCCTGGATGCGTGTCCAGTGGTTTTTGGTTCTCGTCTCCTTAAGACTTTTATTTTAGAAATACAGATAAAGGCTTTGCTGGACGAGTTTGAGGCTTTCCGTGACATGTATTGAAGTGATACCTACCTCATTCTCTTCCTCCTTAGAAATCAATCAGATCGATAAAAGCTCTTATCGATCCAAGGAAAAACAATAATGATTCTTCTATTGGCTGCCTCCCTTTATCTTAAGAGAATCTCTGGAATTTTTTTTTCCCATAGGTCCCGTGGGGGGGTTAGTGCCGTCAGTGCACCTCATGCGGTGCACACTAGGCATTGCTTAAGCTCTTTGCAGCGTGCCTTCCTTAGGCCCTTAGCTGCAACCCCTTTCGTTCCTTTTACTCTACATCCTTTCATATTCTCTTAATTCCATCTTACTTTCCACCGTTTCCTAACAATTGATTCATACTGCAACTGCGAGGTTTTCTTCCTGTTACACCTTTCCAGCCTTTTACTCTCAATTTCCGTTTCAGCGCTGAGTGACCTCATAGGTCCCAGTGCTTGACCATTGGCCTAAATTAGGTATTCAGTTCAGTTCTTTCCCGCAGAACAAAGAGCGCAATTGTCTTTGCCTCTGATAAGTCTACCTACCTCTTGTCGCAATGCAGTAAGGGACCACGTACCAATTTTTCCCTCTATATACTACTCTATGTCCCTCTATGCAAGTCACTCGTAGCCTTCCTTATCTTGACCAGGGGCAGAACTGCAAGAAGACCACAAACGCGCTTCCTGTTTTTATTCAGAGAATTCTTTTGTTTCCCGTCAGAGATCTCGCTTTGTAGGTGGGGAAGGCTAAGAAAGATTTGTGTGGTTTTAATACGTGAGAATCGCGCAATTTAA
>JANJGK010006731.1:5000-35355 GCA_039081455.1 Macrobrachium rosenbergii
TTCGAAAATTTTGCAGATATTGCAGTTTTCCATTTTGTGGCAGTATTGTTAGTGTTACTTCAACACTCTCGGGCATTTACGTAACTCTCGCGAATAGTAGGAAGATGCCTTTTTCCTTTGAAAAACACAAGAAATAACAAACAAAGCAATATCTTTTATCACGACCCATAATCAAATGCGCTCCAGAATCTAATAAGCTGTTCTCGGACCATGATAAATACAAAACAAATCCTAAAATCCGTTCATATATTCAGAGCAATTTTACTACAGATAGGCAGACATGACATATTTGGTAAAAAAAAAATACAATAATGTTGGCTAAAATAGCACTACTTTACAATCATAGTAATGATGTTACCAAGTCACGATATCATAATAAGCGATTATTAGTTCATTCCAATTTTGCTAAGTGACATGGGTCTCTCTCTCTCTCTCTCTCTCTCTCTCTCTCTCTCTCTCTCTCTCTCTCTCTCTCTCTTCATCAGAGATGATTATGGGAAACGCATACATTATGAATACTGAACAGACGTCACGAATCCGACGTAATCTGATTAGTAAACTGTATTACTTATTATTATATATGAAGTAGTTGTTAAAGGAGGTAATTCACATAATTTATAAGAGTACAAGAATTGATTTCATTGAGGCAATCCTCGATACAGATGAAGTTGGCGACTTTCCCACCTTCTTAGGTGAGGATTAGAATACGAATTATACCAATATGAATCGATTTTTTGTTGTAAATCACTTGTGTTACTATTTTGGAAAATGATCTTAAGAAATTATAACTTTTCAATTTTGCCAACGTACAGTTCATAAAATCATACGTTTAGAAAAATATGAAAAATTATACGTCTTAAAATTATACGTTTAGAAAAATATGAAAAATTATACGTCTTAAAATTATACGTTTAGAAAAATATGAAAAATTATAAACGTCATCTCCCTCAGAGGAACTGCCATTCACTGACGATGAAAGTCAGACTCATTTCAATATTCAAAGGCAATACTGACGTAAGAGAGAGAGACAGGATTAAAAATACCGTCCTGGAAGTAGATCCCATTTTACGTACCCGGTTCCTGTAAGACAGTGGAAACTGGAAATTTTTCCAGCCAAAGACAAGGAGAAAGGCTCGCTGTCATTAAGGAGGCCTAAATATCGCTGGGGAGGGAAATGAGGTGAGAAGTGAGGGAAAAAATTAGGAAAAAAAATCAAGAAAGCAGCAAACAAGTTCAGTGTGCCTAAGGACGAGCGACCCATCTGCAGCCCTTGTACAATTAGGCATTTGCCTTTCATTACTTTTTTCCTATTTTCTTATCTTGCATCGCACACTTGAATAAGGAGATAGAAGATAAGGATAAAAAGGGCGGGTATTACTGAACAGTAAATTTATCTCATTCGATACTGAACGATATGAAAGTCAGTACATTTATTTGAATGGTAAGAATAAGATCTCTACGTAAGAAACTCGAATTTTAGACTGATCTGTATTACAAGAAATATTAACACTCCTTGTATACAATGACATAACTGTGCACACTGCAAGGGAATTTACAATTCCAAATGCGTGACAGGAAGGACTAAGAAACAAAAAATAATGAAATGATGCGATGGAAAATTGAAAAGCTTTACATCACTGAAACGAGAAAAGGTAAACAGTACATTAACTATGGTGCATCACTATAACGTGACCGGGAATAATAAGTAAAAAGCCACAATAATGTAAATGAGCTATTGTATTTTCCTAAATACAAAAAAAAAAGGGTAAAAAAAAGGGGGGGAGCTTTCGACCGTTTGCACAACGGTCCTCATCAGCCAACTGAAGAGAACCGTTGAGCAAACGGTCGAAAGCCCCCTTTTTTTTTATAACCCCTTTTTTTGTATTTTTGAAAAAAAAAAAAACAATCGCTCATATACATTATTGTGGCTATTTAAATATTAATAGTACATTAAATGTAATACCGATTGATTTGTCACCAATGAATCCCTTTTGTGGTGCATGAAGCGTTTTCCAGATATGATTTTTCTTTTTAATTTTGACACAAAGTTTATATTTTAATCCCTACTGGCAGAATAGATAAGGTTGTTACTGTTTTTCCTTCTTCTCGTAAGCCTATTTTCTCATTACTAAATTGACTCGTTGGTTGTAAAATCTCTCTCTCTCTCTCTCTCTCTCTCTCTCTCTCTCTCTCTCTCTCTCTCTCTCTCTCATTAGATTAGCTCCTCTTGGAAAAACTTGTCCCGTGGGTATCATTACATTTCTGTCATGGCCACAACATATTTTTGAGTTAGGACACAGCAGTTAAAAAGACATAACAGCAAAAAGCCTCTTAAACACGTGCATCCTTCCCTCATTTTTTTTCCTCAGGCGGACGCTAAAATGCAAATGAGAACGTGCAGCAGATTTCAGAACTTAATTACAGCCAGGTCTGGAGTGCAGTCCCAGAGCAAAATCTTAGAATGGAGTATGTTCCCTCATTCTGAAGGGTAACATTGCCTGTCTCGTTATTTCACAGTACTGATTATTCATATGGCACACTTCTGGCTGTCTTTGGGATTGTGCATTTGTCTAATCAAATATTGAGAAATTAGGCTGTTTTTATGATTTGCAAAGAAATCAGAATGAGATGACGTTCACATACAATGGCGATATACATAAATATTTTTTTACTTCTCGTTTGCCAAATTATTCATAACGGAGTTATGTTTATACATCTATATTAAAAACACTCTATTTTAGGTATAAATTATAAGTGGGAATTAAAAAATATCGGAACACATTGCAATTAAATCTAATGTGGGAACTCCCTGATAGAAAATGGATATTCAAATATGGTAATTTTACCTCTTACACTAAATTGGTCGCCATACAATTATACGATGATTGCCATGAACCTAAAGATGATCATATCAGCAAGGAGAACTGAATATAGTGTATGTTTACACACGGCAAGTAACCTGTAGCAAGTTACTTGTACACCTGACCTGCCTTCCTACTTGTCCCGTGTAAAAGAGCCTTAACAGGGACAATATATACCGCCCCAAAGGTCGGAACAAGGTTCACTATCCATATACTATCAATGATGTACAAGGGGACAAAATAAAAGTATGGACAGACATTCCGGTTTGTATGGAAAGAGTTATACATTAGTATATTCTGGCCTGTCTGTTACTTATTGTCGCTCACGACAGACACTACTAAGGTCTTTAGGTTTCCTTTTTTTTTTTTTTTTTTTTACGAAGTAGAGGCATAATCCTTACCCTCAGCCTACATTCCTTCGTCTGTTCCAAGCAGTACAAGACGTTTGTACAGTGAATTTAAACTCTCATTTCTGGTTAAATCATAATTTGTGTGTGTATATATATATATATATATATATATATATATATATATATATATATATATATATATATATATATATATATATATATATATATATATATATATATATATATATATACATATACACCTATATATAAAATATATATATGTACGTGTATTACATATATATCGTACATATATATATATATATATATATATATATATATATATATATATATATATATATATATATATATATATATATATTATATATATATATATATATATATATATATATATATATATATATATATATATATATAATTTATATGCATACACACACACACACACACACACACATATATATATATATATATATATATATATATATATATATATATATATATATATATATATATATATATATATATATATATATATACGCTATGTGTGTGTGCGTGTGCTAGCGCGTGTATGCTTCATAATCCTCGTTAGCATAAAAATAAATAAAATCAAATGAAGTTAACACCTAACATCGCAACCCAGAAACTTTCATGAACGATAATAATTTATAATCTTAACCTCTCATCTAGTGAAGCATGGACTGATATTCAGACCTCTATTATCACAACAACAACCTCCTTCCTCAAAATTTCCCTCCTCATTACCCAGACGAGGTCATCATTCTGGTGGCTGCTCGAGCTGGTTTCCAACGTCGGATGTGCGCCCCAAGGGTAATTTGCTTTTTAAGCGGGTGGGGAGCAATTCGAGAATGTTCAAACCATGTTAATGGCCTTTTAGGCTTCCTCCACGTGAATACGGTGTACGAATTATATATCACCACAGGGGAATCAGGATTTTAGAGGTGATTAGGTGGGGGCATGGCCAAATAAAGGTTTGACTGATGAATGAGCAGGTGTTAACGAATGCCGCCACCTTCCTCGGGCTCTTGCAATCAAGGAAGTGTAAAGTTAATTAAATCACTTAATCTTTTCAATAAAAGGTGATTGGTGATGATTAGTATCGCGGGATCACACGAATGATGAACAGTGGGGACAACTCTCAAAATGTAACTGAACAGACTGTAAAAGTAGTAAGACAATTTGATTCAGTTAAACACTTACATTTTCTATTGACAATGAAGCTTCATTTAAATGAGGCACGCTCTTTATTTCGCCGTCGTAAAATGACTCTATGTCATGAAATAGATTCTTATTTCAGCAAATTCTAATATTTCTCTCTAGTTAAAAAAGAAAATACTTGAAATAATAACTGCTCTTTTTTACTTGAATTAAGTTCGTCCCCAGGCATGTGTATCATTAGAAAAAATCTGTTAATAAAACCATGCGAAGCAAATAAATCAAACAAACAAGTAAGTATATCTCACCGACAACCAACTGAATTCGAAAATCCCAGAGCAAAGAAGAGAGATTATATAACGCACCACTGGACACCCAAGTAAATCTCAAGAGGGAATCCTGTGTAGGAAATGCCGTGTCTAAAGGCAACGTACCAGCAGAAGGGAAAAGCAATACTTTGATGTCTAACCCTCTTACCGAAATGGGACTGGATTCTACCGCAATGCTATCTTGACTTGTTTTACGGCTTTTTGGGACTGTGGAAATTCTGGAAAGAATGTGTTCTCAAACACACACACACACACACACACACACACACACACACACACACACACACAAACACACACACAAACACACTTTTAGAAGATACGATCAACCGAAGTGGGTGCGGTGGCTGAGTACAAATGGATACCAGCATCTGCTGAGGTCACGAAAAAGGGTTTGGGGCTAGCAGCCTCATTCCCCGCATAGTGACTGAGAAATCTAACAAGGCCACAAAAATCGAAGGTTAAGATATAAACACACAAGAAAAGAGAGTAGCATTAAAAGAACGCCTGAAGACAGACTTACAACTTAATCCTTATCTTCCTGATACCTATGGAAGCGCGGAGGTCATTTGCATAAAACCCTGGCGGTGACGAGAAGTGATAGGAATTCGATTATATCTGAGGCTCTGGTCTTCCGTATAACGTATTCAGAAATTCGCGACGAAAGGATTCAAAAAGGTAAAAACAAAGAACAAGCAAAAAATGCGCCGAAGTTTCTTCGGCGCAATCGAGTTTTATGTACAGCCGCTACAGCGTATAATCAAGGCCACCGAAAATTGATCTAACTTTCGGTGGTCTCGGTATAATGCTCTATGAGCCGCGGCCCATGAATCTTTAACCACGGCCAAGTGGTGGTCTGTCCTATATCGTTGCCAGATGCACGATTATGGCAAACTTAACCTTAAATAAAATAAAAACTACTGAGGCTAGAGGGCTGCAATTTGGTATGTTTGATAATTGGACGGTGGATGATCAATATACCAATTTGCAGCCCTCTAGTTTCAGTAGCTTTTAAGGTCTGAGTGAGGACAGAAAATGTGCAGACGGACAGACAAAGCCGGCAAAATAGTTTTCTTTTACAGAAAACTAAAAGGGAAAACTACAGTTTCAAGATGGCAAATATCCTTTACTGAAAAAGTGTTCCATTTTCCATTTGCGCTCTTTGCTCAGCCTATTTTTGGTGTCTGGCGCAAACTAAAGACGATAAAGCCAAAGATAAATCCGCCAATATAGTAATCCTCTAGCTTTTTCTTTTAGAAAGCTACACCGTTCTATTTTGGGATCTGGGGCGCTCCCACCCCACCTTTTTTTTTTTTTTTTTTTAACTCCATTTCATTCTGTAACCCTTGAGGCAACGTTCAGTCACAATTATATTCTAAAATGTCGACTTCTCTATTCTGGAAATTTAACTATATGAAGTTTCTAACTGGATTACTTACTTTCCGCGATTTATTTAACTTACTGTTTTTTCTTATAAATAAATATAAAGTCTTTATAGGTCCAAACGTTTAGGCTTACAAAATTGGCTTGTTTATTCAGTATCTAGTGTTTCTTGCCATGTATCTTCCCACATCCAACTCTACTGCCGAGAAGTTCATGTGTGTATAAAAAATAAGCTGTGCTTAATATACAATTCTCTCCTCCGGTTTTTTGTGTCTACTCAGAGCAACTAGCTGACTATTCGGTAGTTCTTTTTGAAGGAACCAACCAAATATCCCCAACTAAATGGCCATTCTCCAACGCACGAAGAGGAGCATTTTTAAGAGTCCCAAATAGATCTCTCTCTCTCTCTCTCTCTCTCTCTCTCTCTCTCTCTCTCTCTCTCTCTCTCTCTCTCTCTCGTTAAAAGACTGAGAATTTTGGGATGAAACGCAATCATGAAAACCCTCTTTCCTCGACGAGATATAAAAAGAGTAAAGCCTTAGTTTATCAGCAGTAGCGGGAGAAAAATCACAAGAAAACTCCTGAATGTAAAATAGCAACAATTTTCTTAAGACTTTAATCACTTTCGAAGCAAGCTCTTATGATATTATTGGGATTACAGTGGAGATTAAACACGACAACAAACGTTTCCCTGGCGTATTTCGCAGAGAAAGATCTCAACTTTTGAAATCCCATGTTATTGAAGAAATTGAAATTACCTTTATTTTTCTTATTTCCAACTTTCAAGATTGTTTCATGGATTGTGTATGAAGTCACTAAATAGTTTTCATAAGTTCCTTAGGAAACTGATAATGAATGACGTAAATTGCAAAAGAAAACTGAATTGTTCTTTTAATTTCTTTAAGTAATATCAACTACAATCCAACTTTGATAAAAGATGAGTTTTCTCTCATATTGCTCTTCTTTAATGAAGCACGAGATTGTCTTAATGGGTTTTGGGGTCTGCTTCAGGGGTCTGCTTCAGGGGTTTGGGATTTAAAGAGATATATTTTACTCTGCGTGTGCATGTGTGTGTGTGTATATATATATATATATATATATATATATATATATATATATATATATATATATATATATATATATATATATATATATATATATATATATATATATATATATATATATATATATGTCTAAATGAATCACGAAAATATGGAAAGTGTTGAATATATGAATAAGAACAAAACCCACGAACGAATGAGAAACAATGTCTCTTCAGCCTGCTAAGTAAAGGACAAGATGTCGAAAGGCTTTGCCGTACTCCATTATTTATCGTTACTTCGTGAATTTTGTCTTTATATATATGTGTGTATATTTTATATACAGTATATATATATATATATATATATATATATATATATATATATATATATATATATATAATGTATATATATATACATTTTTTCCTACTGGAGAGGTTGTCTTTAGATAATTTTAACCTTCCGGTTCAAAACAAGACTCTCAGGATGAATATGCAGCCCTATGCCCTTCTCCACTCAGGTAGCGATTCACCACATTCGACCAAATACGTAAATCATTTCCTGGTTCACAAAGGCGCTTTGTGTGTTAGAGGAAACGGGTCTGGGTTCTAAATTGCTTATTGTTCATGGCAAATCAATCACACTCCTCCCCCAGTCCCGGACAAACACACTGCCATCGCTGAAAGGTTCACAGGACTCACAATAAATAGGTAAATAGATATCCTAATAGACAATCGTTCACCCGGCAGTGCAGGATAAAAATCATAGATGCATGCTGCAAGCAAACAAACAAACACACACAGATATATATATACTATATATATATATATATATATATATATATATATATATATATATATATATATATATATATATATATATATATATATATATATATAATGCATGTATTTATATATACATATAAAGGAATAAATATACTTGCAACAGAAATTCACTCAAGTACATTTCCTATTTTTTTTTTTTTTGTAGTCTTACCAAATATTCAAGAAGCCGAGGGCTGGAACGCACGATGCATTTACCCCTTTAATGTTCCTCAAGGGGCCTAGGGGGCTGTGGGTCACAAAGGCCTGCCTTACCAGGTGCGACGTCTCTGCCATGAACAGGAGCTTTGCATAACATCAAATATTCAGGGCAGCAGAGACCCAGGAACTTTTGTCGGACGCTGTCCCATTTATGAATTCTGCTTCCAATCCAAGTTTTTGTTCTTTTTATTCTGCTGAAAAGAAAGCTGTTGCGCCGGCTTTGTCTGTCCGTCCGCACTTTTTTCTGTCCTCACTTTTTCTGCCCGACCTCAGCCACTTGAGGACGAGGGAGCCCTTTTCCAGTCTACTGAAGAGGAAGTTGATTTTGAATTGCGGAGAAATCTGAAGGCCTTGTAAACTTGTAAAAAATGCGGCGAAGTTTGTTCAGCGCATCGAGTTTTCAATACAGCGTACACTCAAGGCCATCGAAAACAGATCTATCTTTCGGTGATCTCGGTATAATGCTGTATGAGCCGCGGCCCATGAAACTTTAAACACGGCCCTGTGGTGGCCTGTCCTATATCGTTGCCAGGTGCACGATTATAGCTAACTTTAACCTTAAATAAAATAAAACTACTGAGGCTAGAGGGCTGCAATTTTGTATGTTGATGATTGGAGGGTAGATGATCAACATACGAATTTGCAGCCCTCTAGCCTCAGCAGTTTTCAAGATGTGAGGGCTGACGGACAGACAAAGCCGGCACAATAGTTTTCTTTCACTGAAAACTAAAAGCCTCACCTGAAGGAAAATCCTCTTGGCATCTGACACCATCAAAAGGAAAATGGCGTCGCTTAGTCTGTGAAATCCTAATGTGGACACAAAAAGGCAACTATTTCATACAGAATTCGTTTGATAAGAAATGGCTGATAACGCAATTAGCAACGAATGTTTCAAAGTTTTATGAAATTTTTCTTGCATATGACGTAAATGACTTGAGAACCGTTTGGTTTCAATAACTATAAATAATAATAATAATAATCAGCACAAGCGTTGATAATAATTTTCAATATTATTTTACGAAAGAAGCTAGATCTTATTCTTATCGCATGTATAAAATAAGGGTGTATATGGAAAATGAAGAGAGGAAAACAAGAAATACGATTAATTTAGAAGAGAAGGGCTTATTTACTTAAATCTTCTTGCCGGTTGTCAATCCAACTGTGTACGTCCCATTTGACGAACGTAGAAAGGGGGGAGAGAGAGAGAGAGAGAGAGAGAGAGAGAGAGAGAGAGAGAGAGAGAGAGAGAGAGAGAGAGAGAGAATTTCAGCATCAAAGCAGGACCCAAACCCACATCTAAGAGACGAAAGGGTTTCTCTTTACAGAGATTAAACAGACGACCTGGAAGTCGACTTTTTTTTTCCTACCGTCAGAGGTTCGCTTCGCCCGTGTTGGCCTTTTGAACTTGAAGCACGTGTACGATGTTATGTACTTTGCCTAAAGTACGCTTGTTGTTCTACCTACATGTAAAAAATACGCCTAAGTTTCTTCGACGCAATCGAGTTTTCTGTACATAATATAATCAAGGCCACCGAAAATAGATCTATCTTTCGATGGTCTCGGTATAATGCTGTATAAGCCGCGGCCCTTGAAACCTTAACTACGCCCCAGTGGTGGCCTGGCCTATATCGTTGCCAGATCCACGAATATGGCTAACTTTAACCAAATAAAATAAAAACTACGCTGGCTAGAGGGCTGCAATTTGGTATGTTTGATGATTGGACGGTGGATAATCAACATACCAACTTGCAGCCATCTAGCCTCAGTAGTTTTTAAGATCTGGGGGCGGACAGAAAAGTGCGGACAGGAAAAAGTGCAGACAGAATAAAGTGCGGACGGACAGACGCAGCCGGCACAATAGTTTTCTTTTTCAGAAAACTGAAAGTAACATTTGACTCTTCCTTGCGAATTTTTCTGGCAGTCGTTTAAACCTTGATTTTCGGATAACTGCGACCATGTTTATATTGCGAATTTCAAATGTAACAACACGCGCTTTAATCGTTTCAAAGAGGTTTACGACGGAGTTCCACCTTGCTTTGTCATATATCAAGCATGAATGAACACTTCTTTTGATTTTTTTTTACATCTCTACCAGTATGTCTCGGTGATCTCTCTTCTCTTAGAAAAGAAGACGGTCTTCTCACTGGTATATACTGTATTTCGTTTTCCAGTTTTAAAACTGAAAGACTATCTTCATATTAGTTTCGCAATCAAATCACTTCATAATTCCCAACTGTAACAATTTTGATTTAATAAGTCATATTTTTATTTACCCATTAATTAATAATTTTAAACGCTTTTATTCAGTTTGCTTTTTTGTCTTGTATCTGAATTTTCGACCTGTTCTCTTCGTCCGATGGACTTGAAATTTTGCATGGTTACTCAATCTCGGTGACAAGACAACCTCACATGATCAGTAGGTCAGCAGTGACCTCCAGTGACCTTAAAGTGACCTCTCCCAGTATCTCAGGATTCGTATGAAACTCTTCGGATTTTTCACATCTTCTTTGACTCGGAAAATAACTGCCGATTTTTCAAACCTTTGTTCTCGACAGGATATCAATTTCGTTAGCTACAACCATAAATCGGTTACAATTTCTGTCAAAAACTAAACAGTATAAAATAAATAAATAAAAACAAATATTTATCTATTTATTCATTTCATTATACATACGTTACCTGGGTGTATTAATACAAGAAATAAAGCATGCTTGATCGGATAAATTTCGGCATTTCTAGTGAAGCGACTAATTTACAATTCTATCTGTAACACTAATCATCATCCTTTTTGAAGACGAGACATGCCCGTGATTTCAGTACCTAGGCAGAAGTCGGTCTTGTATATGACTAAAGCTTTTTAATTTATATCTTCAGAGAGCATGTGTGCACACACCCTTTTACGTGTGCAGTAAAAAAGACAGGAAATTCCACTGATAATGTTAATATAACGGTGTAGAAAGTAGATATTTCATTAGATTACTCTTCAAGTTCGTTTTATCATAATCCAAAATCCTCATCTGGGATGACAGCACGAAAATAATGCCCCCCCCCCCAAAAAAAATAACAGTAATGGAGTGATGTAACAGGAAAATATATTATTATATCACAAAGGCCTCCCGCCCCTGATAGCCACACGTAATCTGTTCTAAAAGCTTATGGTTTCGAAAAGCAACAATTTAGATTATGGAAGTCCAGAAAAATGAATTTTGTCATAAATCATTTTTAAGAGGCACAATACCGCTGGGAAAATGCCAGCTAGAAATTATATCAGCGGTAATGCATTAGCTGCAACAACGAACAATGAAACTTGGAAACTTTTTACTTTTAACACCAAATTTATTGACGCATAAATTCCTGGGTACCATCTCTCTCTCTCTCTCTCTCTCTCTCTCTCTCTCTCTCTCTCTCTCTCTCTCTCTCTCTCTCTCTCTCTCTCAAAACCAAGAAAATGATAGCCTCATAAATTCAAGAACAAACTTCAGTACATTAAGAGTCTCATGCACGAGAACCCAGCTCTTTAATATTTTTTTACGTTTCTCTTCTCTTGTTACCTGACCGCTTTGTTTCACCAGAATTCTCCGACAAGAAGAATGTGGTTTCGCAATACACCTAAAAGAATATTTATTACAGAATGTGGCGATAAATTCCTAAAGTAGAAGAATTTATCACAAGAAGGCGAAAGGGAGTAGGGGTATTAATCTTCTATGATAGGCCCACTATATTTATGTCCACAATGGCTGATGTTGGCTGCAACAAAAGAGGGTCTTTGTGTTGGGCTGTGACGTTTATTTTCGTAAAGTCAAAGTTTGCTCGCTAATGTCACATCTTAATGCAACAAGAATTATTTAAAGATATATACAAAAAATCTATACCAAAATCTTCTGAAGTGGTGTGTGTGTGTGGTGTGTCTGTGTGTGTGTGTGTGTGTGTGAGAGAGAGAGAGAGAGAGAGAGAGAGATATGAAAATAAACCTTAAAGGTTTGTGTGTGTGTGTGTGTGCGTGTGTGTGTACCTGTGAGAGAGAGAGAGAGAGAGAGAGAGAGAGAGAGAGAGATAAACCTTAAAGGTGTGTGTGTGTGTGTGTGTGTGTGTGTGTGTGTGTGTGTGTGCCTGTGTGTAAGAGAGAGAGAGAGAGAGAGAGAGGAAAATAAACCTTAAAGGTGTGGGGGTGTGCGTGTGTGTGTGTGTGTCTCTGTGTAAGAGAGAGAGAGATAAAACTAAGCCTTAAAGGTGTGTGTGTGTGTGTGTGTGTGTCTGTGTATAAGAGAGAGAGAGAGAGAGAGAGAGAGAGAGAGAGAGAGAGAGAGAGAGAGAGAGAGAGAGAGAGAGATGAAAATAAACCTGAAAGGCACAGACCAGTGTTGAATCAAAACTTACCGAACAAAGCAATATACACCGCAGTAGACATAATCAGTTTCAAAGTTCATTTAAACAGTCGCAATGTTTCCTCTATCGGAGGACACAACACAAAAAGATTTTCCATTCCTTCTAATGGGTGGATTGTCGATAATGCAAGTATCCAATATGTGCTGCAGTGCTGCCATGCCATTGGATATGTATTGACTTCTACAAACAGATTATTATTTTATAAACATTCTGTTGCACAGATATATTGATGGATCATAGCAAATAGCGATAATGACTGTAGGTTTAATACTGAATTCCCAATATATACTCTCTCTCTCTCTCTCTCTCTCTCTCTCTCTCTCTCTCTCTCTCTCTCTCTCTCTCTCTATTACACACATGAAAAGAAAAAATGAAATAAGACCAGTGGGATCTGACGCCTTCAGGTGCCAAGGCTTGTATCTTGTATCAAAATGTCAATCATGCATAAATCATGATATATCCTAAGTTTTTCCTTTCACATCATATATCTCAATCCTGACGAACACTGATGGCAAAGCATAGGAAAATCAGTGACTTTCTCTTTGCTATTGAAATTTTTTTTTTTTTTTTTTGCATTTATTTGGCTATATATTGTACAACGTTTGTTCTGATACTTTATGATTTACTGAAACATATTACACAATAAAGAAAAAAATCCCTAATTGTACACTCCTCTCTCAAAAACTGTTGGAGGTCGACAAATCCCAGTATCTTCAATAAGAGCCATCTCAAACGGATGTCGGTATAGCACAACTCTGTACTTATTTTTTATCATAATGTATAAGATATTAATGATGAGTTACAATTGATATTGATGTATTCAAGCTCATTGCATAATTAGTTCAAACGATACGGGAAATTCAATGAAATTCTCAGTGGCCAAAACAAACACGCTATATTACCCGATTAGATGTGTTCATTTGGATGGTCACAATACACCAAATGGTATTATTCCACTACATGTCTGGAAGAGTCGTGGATTCAGAACTGCCATTTTCTCTGCTCATGAATAATTGCCATAGGAAGGGTACGGACTGACATATTAATTCTCTTACAGCGTCAGTAAAAAGGTTCCTCGATTTTTTCACAAAAAACGAACAGGAGAAAACCAACAGGTATCAACATAAATAAGCTGGTTTTATTTTCATTTATCCATTTGATAAAGTAAGATGGAAATGGCTTTCAATCTTCTTTCGACCTGATCAGTCCCACTGTATAGCAGGGTCGGCTGCTCGAGTCAGCGTTCTCCATCTATTTCTGTTCCTTTCATCTCCCTCCCTGAGTCCCACCTCACCCATACCCCTTCTCACCACATCCATCCATCTGATCCGCTGACGCCTCACACTCCTTCTCCTCCCCATCACTGGCATGTTCTTAGCTCTCTTGATTGGTTCCACCTCCTCTCTTCTTATTACATGGCCATAGTATCTCAAACGAGCTTCCCTCCCAAGCCTTCTCCCTTACATTACATATACCACACATTCTTCTTAGATCTTGGCTCTCCCTCCTTTCCAGTAGTGATATTTCAGCAATCCATCTCACCGTCCTCGTCCCGGTTCTTTCCAACTTCCAGTCATTGATTGACAAGGTCAATAGTTGCAGAAAATAACCAAGAGATTTTGATCATGATCATTACATTACTGTATTTCTCGACAAATGTATTAAGAGAAATCCTTAACTAAGGAGAGAGAGAGAGAGTGCGTAGATCACGTCTGAAGAAAACTGACAGCATATCCGGTTATCTCATGATTTAACTAAATGGTAATAAAAATAAATCCTCATCTATTTGCTATTAATTGCATTT
Source organism: Macrobrachium rosenbergii (assembly GCA_039081455.1). Lineage (NCBI taxonomy): Eukaryota > Metazoa > Arthropoda > Malacostraca > Decapoda > Palaemonidae > Macrobrachium > Macrobrachium rosenbergii. The sequence continues at coordinate 19,385 of JANJGK010006731.1, forward strand.
TGCTTTCAAAAAGGCATCTTGATTTCAGCTTCGTAAGATTTCTTATACCTTCAACCCTTTACCACAGCTACGAGCCGTCATTATGCCAGTGCCTCCTCTGACATAAAGCCTTCGTACCAAAGACAAGCACTTCGAATCTGTCGAGTGATTTCAAGAGTCTGTTGTGAGCGGCAATAGGTCCCAATCAAGCCTAGAAAGGCAACAGAATAATGTGCACATAATGTACACGAAATCCTGTAATGAAAAGAAACAAGTAAAAAATACGCCGAAGTTTCTTCGGCGCAATCGAGTTTAATGTACAGCGTATAATGCTGCATGAAACTTTCTATGTGCTGCGATATGAAACTCGCAGCCACGACCGAGCAGCGCTCAGTTGCTCCCCAGATGAGGTCAAGTGAAGATGCGTCGGCTAAACTTAACTTTAGATAAAATAAAAACTACTGAGGCTAGAGGGCTGCATTTTGGTATGTTTGACGATTGGAGGATGGATGATCAACATACCAATTTGCAGACCTCTAGCCTCAGTACTTTTTAAGATCTGAGGGCTGCCAGAAAAAGTGCGGACGGACAGACAAGCAACCATCTCAATAGTTTTCTTTTGCAGAAAGCTAAAATCTCTTCTTAAAATGTGAGCGTTTTCTACTACGGTTGAGGATTATAAAGCCCTGACAAAATAGTCATAAGTTCCCGAGTCACTGACAAAGCTTCGCTGTCGTCTATAGATTGACTTGTAGTGTTTTTTTTCCGCCATGTCTGTGGCCCAAGTAAACTGAGCCATCCTTCTTGGGATATTAACTTTACAGCAAAGATCTGTTTTGCAAAATTCCGGAAATTCTTTTCCGAAGTTCTGCAACATGAACTTTGCACGCTCCCTTTTTGATTTACTGGGATATTCCAGCTGAAATATTGGAGCAATAGCTCTCGTGCAGACCTCGCTGGCCACACACACACACACACACACACACACACACACACAGAGAGAGAGAGAGAGAGAGAGAGAGAGAGAGAGAGAGAGAGAGAGAGAGAGAGAGAGAAATTTAAGGAATATACTTAAACATAAGTTTAGACGGTGTTACAAAGTTTTTCTGGATAATACACATATATGCACACACTCATATATATATATATATATATATATATATATATGATATATATATATATATATATATATATATATATATATATATATATATATTATATATATATATATATATATATATATATATATATATATATATATATATATATATATATATATATATATAAGAAACAGGAGATCAGCGCCTGCCCTATGAGCCTACAGAGGCCTAGGAGGACTTTAACTTTTAACTTAATATATATATATATATATATATATATATATATATATATATATATATATATATATATATACATATATATATATATATATATATATATATATATATATATATATATATACTGTATATATATATATATATAATACTTATTATATATATAATATATATATACATATACTAATCTACTGATTGTACATAAACGCAGCTGGTCCCATAAGAAGTAATTTTATTGATAAAAAATAAGATGATGAGACAATACATACATTTTCCTATAAAACGACAGAAAATGAATTTCAAAGAAAAAAGACAGACACACATGAAGAAGGCCTCTGTAATTTCCTCAGCCCAAAACGCTCTCTATGAAGTTGAAATTCAGACTTTTCTTATGCGATTGTACTTTTTTTTTTTTTTAATCATGCAAAGTTTTATTTTTCTGCTAAAGAAAGCTTTTTGTGCCGGCTTTGTCCGTCCGCACTTTATTCTGTCCGCACTTTTTTCTCTCCATACTTTTTCTGTCCGACCTCAGATCTTAAAAACTATTGAGGCTAGAGGGCTGCAAATTGGTATGTCGATAATCCACCCTCCAATCATGAAACATACCAAATTGTAGCCCTCTAGCCTCATTAGTTTTCATTTTATTTAAGGTTAAATTCATCCATAATAGTGCTTCTAGCAACGATACAGTATAAGCCACCACCGGGCCGTGTTTAAAGTTTCACGGGCCGCGGCTCATACAACATTATACCGTTATACCGAGACCACCGAAAGGCAGCACGTAGCCATATTATGACTATTTATCACATCACCGTGATTCATATACAATCAGAAAGCTACAAACGTCCTTTAATATACAATTCGCTCTACCTCGGAAATAATATATTTTCATATATGTTACCGAAGGGGAATTTTTTAGTTAGTGCGTCCCTGTAGTCCTGATTCCTCGTCCGTCGCTGGTTCGACCCCACGGGACGGTGGACTTATTATCAACTAAAAAATTCCCCTTCGGTAACATATATGAAAATATATTATTTCCGAGGTAGAGCGAATTGGATATTAAAGGACGTTTGTAGCTTTCTGATTGTATATGAATCACGGTGATGTGATAAATAGTCATAATATGGCTACGTGCGACAAACGCACTACACGTTCAACATGGCAGAGGTGGGTGGATATCGTCTCCAAACGCAAAACACCTAAGTTCGACGGGTGAGTTGATGGGAGATGATATTCACTTATACCTCTCTTGTGGCCGACTGCGTTAGTGCGTCCCTGTAGTCCTGATTCCTCGTCCGTCGCTGGTTCGACCCCACGGGACGGTGGACTTATTATCAACTAAAAAAAATTCCCCTTCGGTAACATATATGAAAATATATTATTTCCGAGGTAGAGCGAATTGGATATTAAAGGACGTTTGTAGCTTTCTGATTATATATATATATATATATATATATATATATATATATATATATATATATATATATATATATATATATATATATAATATATATATATATATATATATATATATATTACAATATATATATGTATGCATATCTATATATTCATATATATATATATATATATATATATATAATATATATATATATATATATATATATATGCTGAACGTGTGGAGGTAAACAATTACAGATAAAGGAAAGTGTAAGACTAAACTCAAGCCAAGACACTGAAATACTCATCTAGGGGTGTTTATTACCCAATGAGATTAACTTCAACCTGTGATCGAAGGTGACTGTCAAACTCACAAGTAAACAGAGAAACATTATAATCACAGATTACAATTTACTAATTCTCGTACTTCCAACTTCAGCTCTTGGTCTGCACGTCTGTTGTTGCTTTTCTCTTCCATGTCTTTTTTGTGTATTACTTCTACCATCACCACAGACACAGTTGCTGCTACTACTGCTATTACTAATGCTACCAAGGTCTAGCTAGACCTGTGTCCTCTAGACCTTGGCTACTATAACCATCTCCATTCCATTGCCATGGTTAAAAGGCAACTAGCAATTTTCTGTTTGTTCTTACCCTTCGAAACGCCGTCCAACGAAATACATTACTCTTCCAAAACCGCTATGTCACATTTAATCCCTATTCATCCCCTGAAAATTTATTTATTTCGCTTTATATAACACTGTACGCGTTATTTAAATAAAGATATCAACAACATGATAAATGTCGGACAAGAAGCCTTCAGCGACAGTATCTCTCTCTCTCTCTCTCTCTCTCTCTCTCTCTCTCTCTCTCTCTCTCTCTCCTACACAATGTTACCACGAGCCTTGTAAACCGGTTTAACTGTTTAACCGAAATACAGTATTTCTCAACACCCATATTTCATCTTTTTTTTTTTTTTTTTTTTTTTGGTGTAACGTTTCCAGCAGTGGCGTAAATATTATAATGTTTTTCCGTTTACTTGCGAGTTTGGCAGACACCCATCTTTAATCACAGATCAAAGTTAATCTCATTGGGTAACAAACACCCCTAGATAAGTATACTTCAGTGTCCTGACTTGAGTTTAGGATCACGCCTTCCTGTATCTGCAATTGTTTACCTCCATACAATCTGCAATATACTTGTAAGAACTATAATTAAATGGTAAACACAAAGTTTTTGCGAACAACAAAGTATACCGTTTAAATCGTTTAAATCTTACCCTGTCGCCAAGGCCACCCACAGGAATTTCCAAACGCAATTGGAGGCCAGCTCACACGGGTGGTCTGCATAGCGATACAAATGAAAGACAATCAGCCAGGAATTTAATCAATGCTTGCGGGCATTCTCGTCCAGATATACACCGTGTTATAAAATTAGCATCAATGGTTCTGGGAAATTTGTATGAGTACAGAAAAGAATGCAGTAATGTGACTGATCTGGCCAGGGCCAGGATTAAACAAAAATAAATGGTCGTCAAAGTGAACGTTAGCATTTGTGCATATTTATTCCTCTTTCTCTCTCTCTCTCTCTCTCTCTCTCTCTCTCTCTCTCTCTCTCTCTCTCTCTCTCTATATATATATATATATATATAGATATATATATATATATATATATATATATATATATATAATATATATAATATATATAATATATATATATATATATATATATATATATATATATATATATATATATATATATATATATATATATATATATATATATATATATATATATATATATATATATACACAGAAATGGTTATCAGGTCCTTCCTCTTAGTACTTTTTAAGTCTGTATCGATTTGGATTTTTCCTTTTGATATAAAATTATTTATGTGAATTACTTATCATTTTTATTTTGTCTGTTTAATTGCTATTGTATAAAAATCAAATAAAAACTTAAAAACAGGTCTTGTCTAAAACACTGATAAAAGACAAACGACAAAAAATGATAATTGCAAAAAGACGTTATCCATTTATCGTGCAGGGTTTGATGTTATTACCCCCCCCCCCCTCTCTCTCTCTCTCTCTCTCTCTCTCTCTCTCAGATTTCCCTTTGAAAAAAATAAAACCGAGAGAAAAGTGTAGACCCAAGTATCAAAACCTGAAGAAAGAGGAAAAAGTACTTTCATCGAGGACCGATTAAGAAGTTCGAAAGGTGACGAAAAAGTCGGGATGGGCATCGAGAAGAAAAATGAGATTTTGGGGGAGGAAAAACTCCGAGAGAAAGAATCCGTTGGTAATTTTGGCAGCACAAAGAGAATAGTGAAGAAAGGAAGCAAACCCAGGATGATTTTCAGAGTTTTCAATTAGCCTTCCGTTAACCCTTAGTGGACGGATTGAGCTTCAGTGTGAAGTAAAACAGGTTTGGGGAGGTGGACGGATTGAGCTTCAGTGTGAAGCAGAATTACGCACCACTGTTATGGTAATAATGATTCGAAACAAAGGTGCCAATACTTCTATACGCTATAAATTCACTAATGGCAACTTTTATACAGACTGAGAGTTAGGCCTGTATCAGTAATGCTTGTGACTTCAAGGGTGAAGGTACTGCATCTCTCTCTCTCTCACATGAGTCTTTTTGTAAATTTGCTTGTCAATATACGAAGGAGTTGCTGTTGTTTTTTGTTTTTGTCTTTTACGATAGTATGTCGGTTGTAAATGTAATTTTACAAAGAAATATTAGAAAAAGCATGTATAAGTAAAAGAAAGTTACTGAATCTTCCTTCTCGTAAATTTACGTGAATATTTTACAACAAATATTAAAAAAATTTGTTACTGTTTTTATTTCGTATCTGTTTTGATATTGTGTGAGCAGTAATAATAATTTTACAAAAGCCAAAAAACTTATTTATTAGAAAAAACATATATAAGTTGGTAAAATTTACGATTGTCTTGTAAATGAGGTCCCACAGGGGGTTGTAAATAGTAATTTTCAACTTCTCGTGGAAGGTAAGGAAAATTTTTTAGAATTTTTTATTTATACAATGTGAATGTACGTGTCATTCTCTTTCCATTGATGTGATTTTTTTTTTTATTTTGCCGAACTCAAAGTTTCCCCGGTCTGGGGTGCTGCACATTGATAAATTATGCCGTCCCTTAAGGTTAATGTTCATTGCTACGAAAAACAAGTAAAAAATACGCCGAAGTTTATTGCGCAATCGAGTTTTCTGCACAGCGTATAACGCTGTATGAGCTGCGGCCACTGACACTTTCAGCCACGGCCCGGTGGTGGCCTGTCCTACAGCATTGCCGGACGCACAATCACGGCTAACTTTAACCCCAAATAAAATAAAAACTTCTGAGGCTAGAGGGCTGCAATTTGGTATGTTTGATGATTGGAGGGTGGATAATCAACAAATCAATTTGAAGCCCCCTAGCCTCGGTAGATGTTAAGATCTGCGGGCGGACGGAAAAAGTGCTGACAGAAAATATGCGGACAGACAGACAAAGCCATCTCAATAGTTTTCTTTTACAGAAAAATAAAAAAAATAATCTGGTAAAGTATCGGTTAATTATCAAAATATATTTTCATGTATATATGTTTAGGTTAGACCAATGAAATCCCTAGACGAATATGAGCCACCGTGAATAAACTCTGTCGGAACTGGACTGGACCATCTGTAATTTATATGATAATGAACGGATAGAGTTTGCCAAATGAATATGAGCCACATCAAACCAATAATGTCGAACTTTCACTACCTTATTAAAATCGCTTTCGATAAGTAAGCTAATTGATTTTCACTTTGCATATGTATTCATGTTTTTACACGAACACATACGCACACGCCCGCACTCACAAGCACTTATACAAACATATACACCCATATATATATATATATATATATATATATATATATATATATATATATATATATATATATATATATATATATATATATATAATATATATATATAAGCATACAGCAGTAAACGTGAAAAAATACCCCTATTCAGTACAATTTGTGTAATTTTCTCGACTGATCTTCGCCTATGTATTATGAGTGTATACGTCACCAAAGGTGCTGTTAATCAGCCATAAATCAGTGATAGTGCCATTTTCATTCTGGTTACCTGTAATTATACTAAATCTAAAAAAAGCGTAGTAGACCATCTTACTCAGTAATGAGCTGAGAAATGAGATCATTAACGGCAATGGAATTCAGACAGACCAGTGGTTCTTAACCTTTTTATTACCACGCCCCCTCTAAGAGTTGGGGATTCCCACCTGGCTTCCCCCTGCCCCTTGCATCAGTGAGGAAAATTCCCTCCCAGATTTAAAGGAAAACGAAAAAAAAGAGAAAGAGAAGGGGTATTTTTATTATTTTGGGAATGAATTAGTTAGATATTTGACACTGCTTCTTAGCGACTCTTCTTAAGAACATAACGAACATAATAATTAGAGAATTTTTTATTTTTTTCCGAGGGGTCGATCCCCGCGCCCCGCCCCCCTCGAAATTGCTGACGCCCCCTAAGTTGAGAACCACTGTGATAGACAGACAGTTAAACAAGTACATATGCTGTATCTCCGTCTATTTTCATATTTTGTAAACCAAGAAATTGATATTTGTTTCCGGTAACAAAAATCCAATTTACCGTTATCCATTCCCATGACGTAACCGAATCACTCGTGATTTTATTGGACAGCACCACGTTAATATAATATAAATGAATTCGACTGCACAAATTTTCACCTACATCGAAGTTTCTGAACAATTCATAATATTGATATGCAAACCAGTAATATTCTCTTGGCCAAAGGGTGTTGCGTTCAATGTGACTGACGGCGAATATTACCTCAAACCAGAGAGAAAGATAATCCATAGATTTAGAACGAGAGTCATCAGAGCTTCAGAAATTTTTTGCAGAATAAAACCTGTTTTAGGAAAACCCTACTGGCAACTATATAGGATAGGCCATCACCGGGCCGTGGTTAAAGTTTTATGGGCCGCGGCTCATACATCATTACACCGAGACCACCGCAAGAGAAATCTATTTTCGGTAGCCTTGATCATATGCTGTACAGAAAACTCGATTGCGCCGCAGAAACTTCGGCGCATTTCTTACTTGTTTTCAAACGGTTCTAAAATGAACTAGAGCAGAAGTAAATATGCTGACGCTTCACTGCTCCCCCCGTCGGCTTTTCCATGAAAACCTCGGTCCTCAGGCAGACCTCAAAACTTTTTCTTTCCAGGTTCCAGACGAGGGCTGTTGGGAAACCCACCGAAAGCATTCGCGATCTAGAAAAGGACTGGAATACAGCGTCCTTCCAATTGTGAATGCATGAATTTATGGTTGAAAAAAGGCCTCCTCAGTGCAGAAGAACCGACTTAACTGGGATCTTCATTCAATTATCTCTGTCTCTTCGTCTTTAACCATTTTCCCTTTATGTCTCTATTTCTTGTTGATTAGATGTAAGCACACTTGTCAAATGTAGAGAGGAATGCTTATAAACACACTCATGTACTATAAATACGTACACACATATATATATACATACATGCATACATACATACATACATACATATATATATATATATATATATATATATATATATATATATATATATATATTATATATATATATATATATATATATATATATATATATATATATATATATATATATATATATATATATATATATATATATATATATATATATATATATATATATATATATATACGTGCGTGAGAGAGAGAGAGAGAGAGAGAGAGAGAGAGAGAGAGAGAGAGAGAGAGAGAGAGAGAGAGAGAGAGAGCTTATTCCCCATCGGTAGAGAAGTAGTGACCCTATCTATCGCAGAAAGATTATTAGATGTTCGATCTGGACGAAAGGGATTGGTTACTACCAGGCCAAATTGGATTTGCACCTTCCATAACCCAGACGAGAAGCCAAATCTACCTCACCAATACGACAGGAAATCGCTGATTTTGGTTCCTATTGAAACTGGCGGGGGGAATCTCGCTTCCTGGATTCATACCCGTCGATAGGACGGGGCGAAGCAATCATGGTTGGGAGTAAGAAGGAAAGTTACTGTTGAACAATGGACCTGTTCTTAGCGACGATTCCTCTGGGTCGTACAGTCAATCAAAAATGTTTTGCAACATGCTCCAGAAGTTTTCGTTCACCTAACAATAATTTGTTTTATATATACAGGGAAATACGCTTTTCTTATTCGAGTTTGGTTATTAATCATACGTTAACAATATAAAAGAGAATGAGTGAAAAATCCGTGTTAAAAAAACTTTCGCTCATGATGGTAGGGTAAACGAGTCAAATAAAAAACTATCATTAGTCAGCCATTCAATACTTATGGGAGTAAATTCAGATACTTTCTTCTTCATGGATAAATAACCCAATGGAAAAGTACTGAGAGAGAGAGAGAGAGAGAGAGAGAGAGAGAGAGAGAGAGAGAGAGAGAGAATGTGTAATTAAATAAAGAAATTATCATAATGATGAAGAGAGAAATAAAGGAATTTTATAATATGATAGAGAGAAATAAAAACCGGTTTAAGGGATACGGATGGTAATTTCACTGACTCACTAGTCGTGTCTGTGCTGGTTTCAAGCGCTTACGACGGAGTTGCCAAATGGCGGCAGATGTCACAAAACAGTTTTGAGCAACTGTACATAATAAATGTTCATATTTTAAACTGACTTTCAACATGCCCAGCTAATTCTGGCTGTGTAAGAAGAAATTAGAGGCTGTTAATGTAAACATACAATGGAAATTATACGAAAAAAAAAGCAATGGCTGAAGAATGATGGCAATAATGAAAATATTCTAACGAATTTCCTGCAATTCTACAGCTCAACAGCCCTTCAATATCATTTTTTTAAGAGCAAAGTATGGCGGCAATTTTGCGCATTTTGTGCTCCTATTTTTTGTTGCGTCAGATACTGCAATATTTTCAACAGTGGTGCTGATTTCAACGATTTAAACGCTCACGTAAGTTTGAAAAATCATATGCCATTGTGACAGATATTGGATTAACTGGCATCCAACGCATTAGCATATCTATGGGAAATACATTTCTGTCATGGATTAGAATGACCTATTTTCACGCATATTTATTGCATCAAAACGAAATACTAAATATCTTACACCCCGTAGGAAGACAATGCCGTCAGTGCGCCTAACGGGGTCCACTGTAGGCATTAACTAAAGGTTCTTTGCAGCGTCCCTACGGCCCCTAGCTGCAACCCTTTTCATTCCTTTTAGTGTACCTCCATTCATATTACCTTTCTTCCATCTTGCTATCCACCCTTTCCTAACAATTATTTCATGGTTCAACTGTGAGGTTTACCTCCTGTTACGCCTTTCAAACCTACCTACTCTCAATTTCCTTTCCAGCGATGAATGACCTCATTGCTCCCAGTGCTTGGCCTTTGGCCTAAACTCTATCTTCCATTCCTAAATATTTTACAGTCAGAGATTTGGTAAGCTTATGTTTAAAAAAATGCATTCGACTTTACCGAAATAAAAAATCAATTCATTTTTTATATGTAAATAATTACTTATATACAGTCTAAAGTAAGTATCTTGACAGCAATGTTCTTTATAACCGTTGGTACCGGAGTAAAGCTGTAACAAGTATCATCTTTCTTCATCTTTGAAGAATATTTTAAGGTGACAAAAACCTTTCCCCTTGCAAACAAAAATTCCTCATTTCACTTCGATATGACTTCAGTCTGTAACCTTTGTGAACCTGTGATGAACTTTTCACTGGCAGCTGAAAATGCGTCACAGTCATCGCTCTCAGATACTGGTTTCCACCAAAGTATCATTTATAAAAGTCGCTTTTTTTAAGTTCCCATATATATATTATCTAAACTTTTGGCTGTTTGCTGAAGATAGAAGATTACCATAGCAAATGTACTGTGTTGGGTTGCATGATAAAAGCAGGATATACTAATTAGTGACTCTGCAGAGTGGCATGATGTAATATTATTTTCCAATTGTGTGACTTTTCACTGGCTGACACAAGCAATGAGAAATAACTGAAAATATCGCCCACCAAAAAAAAAAAAAAAAAAAAAATGCACAAAACATCAGGAAAAAAACCAAAACACTTCTCTGAAACGACCAACCTCTTAATTTCGCGTAAACCAGCTACACCTGGTAATGGTGACACGCTAATGGTGCGAGAAAAGGGGTAATGGGACGTTGCATTATGATGGTGTCGTTTATCTGGATTTTTTTTTGCCGCAGTCTTTCATTTTCTTTTGTTTTGGAAGTATTAAAATAGGTAAAAATTGTGCCGAAGTTTATTCGGCGCGATCAAGTTTTCTGTGCAGCGTATAATCAAGGTCACCGAAAATAGAGCTATCTTTCGGTGGTCTCGGTACAATATTGTATGAGCTGCGGCCCATAAAACTTTAACCACGGCCCGGTGGTGGCTGTTCCTATATCGTTGCCAGACACACGATTATAGCCAACTTTAACCTTAAATAAAATAAAAACTACTGAGGATAGAGGGCTGCAATTTGGTATGTTTGATGTTTGGAGGGTGGATGACCTACATAATTTGCAGCCCTCTAGTCTAAGTAGTTTTTAAGATCTGAGGGCGGACAGAAAAAGTGCGGACGGACGGACAAAGTCACCTCAATAGTTTTCTTTTACAGAAAACTAAAATCTATAAAGTTCATTTTCCTAAAACTGTGTTTCGTCTTCTTTCATGGTACAAGGACGTTATCAAGTCACTGAACTGAGTATGCTAACATTAAATCATGCAACTCAACTTAAACCATAAAGTGGATGCAGAAAATAATTATGCCTTTACAACTCAAAAGTCACTCAATTGGAAAATAATATTATATCACGCCACTCTGCAGAATCCACTAATTAGTATATACTGCTTTTATCATGCACCTCAACATATGCATTCAATATGGTAACCTTCTATCTTCAGCAAACAGCCAAAAGGTTTGGAAAATAAATATAGGGAAATTTTTAAAAACGCCACCTTAATGAATGATACCCTTGGGGAAGCCAGTATCCGAGAGCCATGACTGTGTCACATTTTGAGCTGCAAGTTATGTACTAAATTCATCTTTTCTATAACCAGAAAAAGTTGTAGATGGTTGTAATACAGGAAATGATAACTAACAATGTCATAAGGTTAGCATCAACTGATTAGATTCCAACAGAGTGGTAGCTGAGAACGGAACCCGCTCACCCAGCGAGGAACTATTTTTTTTTTTTTTTCAAAAGCTAGTATCTTAAAAGCGATAAAGGGTATTGGATTAAAAAGTGTATTACATATCCAAGGGAAAGAATTTTCCCGTAATAAGAGGTATTTTTGGTTTAATTATTGACGGATGTATGTATAAATATATACACACACAATATATATATATATATATATATATATATATATATATATATATATATATATATATATAATATATATATATATATATATATTGTGAGAAAGAGAGAGAGAGAGTAATTACTCACTAAATAAATCGCAACACGATGAAAGGAGCAGCTGAAAACATAACATCTACAGATCCTACTTAAATAAATTTAAATGCCAATATAAAGACCGAAGACGAAGGGAAGAGGAGAGATATAAAGATCGAAAGCGTTAACTGACTGGTTTAGAGGGGACGAGGGAATGACCCAACAGTGACCGAGTGACCTAGTTAGATATGATATGTGTCAATATCATTGTCGTCGACAGTCTCTAGAGAATTTCCATTCAAATACTCTTCACAGTTATTAGTTTTCTGTAAAAGAAAGCTTTTGTGCCGGCTTCGCCTGTCCGTCCGCACTTTTCTGTCCGCCCTCAGATCTTAAAAACTACTGGGGCTGCAAATTGGTACGTTGATCATCCACCCTCCAGTCATCAACCATACCACATTGCAACCCTCTAGCCTGAGTAGTTTTTATTTTATTTAAGGTTAAAGTTAGCCATTGATCGTGGATCATGCGACGCAACAACACAGGCCACCACAGCCGGCTGAGAGTTTCATACAGTATTATATGCTGTACAGAAAACGTGATTGCACCGAAGAAACTTCGGCGCATTTTTTATTTGTTTTTATAAGTCCCTATTTAACGTTCTATATGCGCAAGAATACAGACTTCCATGCCTTCTGTATCTTAATGTATAATTATGAGTGTATGCGTGCATTTGTTCGTGCATGAGAGAGAGAGAGAGAGGAGAGAGAGAGAGAGAGAGAGAGAGAGAGAGAGAGAGAGAGAGCAATTTACTTTTCAACTAAAACTTGTCCAAAAGTGAGAGAGAGAGAGAGAGAGAGAGAGAGAGAGAGAGAGAGAGAGAGAGAGAGAAAGAGAGAGAGAGAGAGAGAGATGGGGGGGGGGGAGGGCAATTTACTTTTCAACCAAACTATGTCCAAATGTATGAGAGAGAGAGAGAGAGAGGAGAGCAATTTACTTTTTAACCAAAAATTTTTTCCAAATGTATGAGAGAGAGAGAGAGAGAGAGAGAGAGAGAGAGAGAGAGAGAGAGAGAGAGAGCGCAATTTACTTTCAACAAAAACTTTGCCCAAATGTATGTGTGAGAGAGAGAGAGAGGAGGGAGAGGGGGGGAGGGGGGAGAAGATTTACGTTGTATTTACTGTGTTCACTAGAGCTAAGTAAATAGGCTAGCGAACTTTAACAGAGATTCAGAACTCTCTGGCAACCGATGCTTACGAGGGGGCGGGGGGGTGGGGGGGGGGATGGAAATGAGGCGAACTCCAGAAAAACCAAACGTTTTGCTTAGCAAGTCTCGTAGCGTACTGCCACTTCGTAATACGCTGTGATTAACTAAGACTGAATACTTGACGATATTTGACTTACAACCGACACAAAACTTTATATTTCTCACTACTCTTTTTATCTCTTCTACAGCATTCTATCTAAACATAATTTCATCTGAAAAAAAAAATCATCTAAACAATGTAAAAATATAAACACTAACATTTAAAATTCAGTTCTCCTGGAAACATTTTCCAGTCCTATCAAAAAATTTTCCTAGCCCTATAAAAAAAAATATATATATATATATATATAAATATATATATTATATATATATATATATATATATAATATATATATATATATATATATATATCCAAAGCAATAGTCGTAATTACTACGATCTCTCAACCATCCACTTGATTCGTGACGACCAAAGACACGGCGTCCCCACCTCTCTGCCCCAATGTTTCCTTTATGCGATAATAATATTTTGACTACATTGCCACAGGGAGAACGCTAATGAACACAGGGTTTTCGTTCTTGGAGTCCTGTACCTTTAGGCTCAGATTACTCAGGAAAAGGCAAGAAAATAACGGGGTAACTTTATAGGAATTTCCTTCTGCACTCCGTTTTCCTCATTAGCAGCGATGTTGTTACCCTCCTGCTATCGGATCCATTACCGTTTTTCAAAGGGGAAACTTTGCCTCCCCGACTGAAGGGTCTGTTTTGAGGGCAGAAGTGGAGGATGACGGAAGAGAAAAGTATAATGAAGATGCAGAAGAAGATAATGTGAAAGACCAAAATATAATAAAGATGATAATGAGAAAGAACAACGGAGAATCTATAATTTATAGAAACTTTTCTTTTATGTCAAATGTCCTAGGTGTAAATATTTATAATCTTTTGTATATAAGCAAAAATAAAGTTAAAAGGAAATTACACAGGTTAATGAACTCCAGAGAGGAATGGAAAGCGTTAGTAATAAAATAACTTGACTTTAAAGAAAATTTTAATTCATGCAACTTAAGTTTTGTACAGCTGAAAGAAATTTAGATTATTTGTGTGTTAGCTGATTTTATCAGGTTGTAAGACGCAGAGGATAAGTTATTCTTACCGATACTTATATTTTTTTGTATATGTTTACTAATTGTATTCATATGAATAAAGTCTTGAATTTGAATAATGAAGATATACACAAACGTAAATAACATGAGTAATGTTGTAATATAAGTAGGTATTTCTTTTGTTGAGAGGAGAGAGAGAGAGAGAGAGAGAGAGAGAGAGAGAGAGAGAGAGAGAGAGAGAGAGAGAGAGAGAGAGAGTAAATGACAGGAGTAATATAATAATACGTGGGTACTTGCTGAGAGAGAGAGAGAGAGAGAGAAGAGAGAGAGAGAGAGAAGAGAGAGAGAGAGAGAGAGAGAGAGTAACTAACAGGAGTAATATAATACGTGGGTATTTGCTTTGTTGAGAGAGAGAGAAGAAGATGAGAGAGAGAGAGGAGGAGAGAGAGAGAGAGAAGAGAGAGAGAGAATACTGAATCCTTGCTCCTCGTCCTCATCCGTCAGATATAGTCTTGACAAAGTTGCGAAGATTGGCCGAGGCTATTACTTAATTAATCTCCTTATTTACACAAGAATATGAAGTCTTTGTTCACGCGCGTTTAAGCGACTTTAAGACGTTTTTCATTCGCCTTTTTTCACCTTACCCTTCTTTCCCATGCACAGAGAATTTCTTAAGAACTCTCATCGAGGTATTTGTCTCTCATTCATCATTTTTATCTATTTGTTAATTTATAATTTTTTTTTTCTTTTTTGATAAGTGAGTGGGATCCATTCTTTCTGTACTTCCTTATCTCATCTACTTCTTCCTAATGAATACCATGAATAGGTTTCATCTTCTGAATAATAATAATAATAATAATAATAATAAAATAATAATAATAATAATAATAATAATAATAAAAATAATAATAATAATAATATGCCTTCATGGCTTTTATATACGAAGGAGCTGTCATTTCTTTTCAAGTGAAGTCTTTCTCTCTCTTAATTTTGAAAGGCAAGGACATCAAGCTATTTGTTTTTACCAGGGAATCAGAGCTTATAAAGTGAAGGCTTACCAGTGGTGTTTCTACTTATCGCGTCCACTAGGCAATGCATATTAGGCCTATATGCGATTTACTCACATCATCTGCTAAATGTCTAAAGGAAGACTTAGTAATCTGGCGTGATTTATCAAAAGCCAGGTTATTATTATTATTATTATTATTATTATTATTATTATTATTATTATTATTATTATTATTATTATTATTATTATTATGCATCGGCAGTGACCGTCTCCAAACAAATTTGATTAAAAATGGCTAATAATTCACATCCACTTAGCTTATCCAAATTTTGTTTTCCGTCTTCCTTAATTTTTTTTCTGGTAAGAAAACTATTGCGCCGGCTTTGTCTGTCCGTCCGCACTTTTTC
>JANJGK010006732.1:0-5000 GCA_039081455.1 Macrobrachium rosenbergii
TATATATATATATATATATATATATATATATATATATATATATATATATATATATATATATATATATATATTCTTATGAGCCTTAGTGACTTGGCGATTTTTGTATAACTTGCCATACATTGTAAGTTTTCATTGTGATTGATTAAAGTTGCAAAATGCCGCATTATATCCGTTTTGAAGGAGGAAACAGCTTATTGGTAGAGAATTTCTTTCATGTCACGATATGTAGCTTTTACTCAGTTATGCTATAAGGGTCAGGTAAACATGTCAGAATATTTTACCAAAAAAAAAAAATGGCAAAGAACTGGGAAAAGAAGCTTAGAAATAAGTCGGAGTCAGTATTCGCAGAAACCGCAATAGAATTCCAGAACCTGATTTTCAACCATCATTCCCAAATTTTGTTATATTTCAAATGCGACCACCACTCTTACAGTGGGCCTTGCGAAGCAGGCTGTAAGTGGTACAGAAGCCTCTTTGTAGCGTCTCTTCGATGCTCATTGGATGCTCACTGCCCTTTACTTTCCGTTTGTTAACTTTTGACCCCTCATTCCGGGCTGTCCAGCTCCTTTGACTTTCCTTCCTTAAAGTTTCACATCTCATTTACGAAATAAATCGCTCGAGACAACCAAATGATAGTAGAGCCCTAATTCGTTCATTACTTTCGCAAAGCTCTTTCTTCCATGAGGTTATGTTAAATATCAGCTAGGATTCATTAACATCATGACACAAAATAGATTTATCCTAGGTTTATTATTTTAGAAAAAATCCTCTGATAATCAGTGGATCTGTTGAGAGTGTTTATAGGGCTCATCAAAATATCAACGATTGTTTCAATTATCGTAAATCCCAAATCCATATATAATATACATATATATATATATATATATATATATATATATATATATATATATATATATATATATATATATATATATGTATATATACACGAGTATATATATATATATATATATATATATATATATATATATATATATATATATATATATATATATATATATATATATATATATATATATATATATATATATATATAGGTGTATGTGTGTGTGTGGAGTTTCATTCTCCAGTTTTCGTTTTCATTTTCACAATAGGCCTAACATTAAAATAATCCTTTAAAGGAGTTTCCTCCAATGTGATTTGTCTTGAGTGTTTCTCTCTTGTTTCTGGAAACACCAGATAAGAGAGAAGCTTCACTGGACATCCTTTATCTAATTAATGATTGTTGGCAAAGACGGGGGAAGTCATTCAAATCGCGCGTTGTTTGATCAAAGTTGGGAAAGTGAAGCCAAACTTCTGCGGATATCGTCAGTCACTTTTTGAAAGCAGTTACGTAACATAACTATGTTTAAATGCACAATTTACACGCACACACACACACACACACACACACACACACACACACACACACACACACACACACACACATATATATATATATATATATATATATATATATATATATATATATATATATATATATATATATATATATATATATATATATATATATATATATATATATATATATATAAGCTGTTTTATAGCGACCGCACCCGT
Source organism: Macrobrachium rosenbergii (assembly GCA_039081455.1). NCBI lineage: Eukaryota > Metazoa > Arthropoda > Malacostraca > Decapoda > Palaemonidae > Macrobrachium > Macrobrachium rosenbergii. The sequence continues at coordinate 1,579 of JANJGK010006732.1, forward strand.
TTTTACATTTGCAAAGTAATGGAGAAAGAAATGAACATTATTGCCCCTCATTTAGTAATAGAACAGAGGTCTCAATTCGCCCCTTCGTAATCTCTCTCATTCCTCAAAATGGTTAAGCCTAACTCTCTTTCTGTTTAGAGTGACTGCTTAGGCCTAAAATTCCAGGTACCCCTGCGTCCAGACAGACGGGGGGGTGGGGGGGGAGAAGCCCCAAAAGAGAAAGTTGACCTCCTCCTCATTCTGAACCCACAAGAGCTGACTAGCGCCACATGGAAACCATGCGGTCAACATGAAGGAAAAAGTGACGAAAATTGACCTCTGCGCCACCTGGATGAGAAGTCACGTAATCCCCGGAGGTTATAAATAGACTCTGCAAGAGGAATCGCTCTCAGTCCGCCCAGTTCTTCCAGTTCCCTCAGAGAGATCGCTCAGGACCTACGTGAGACAGACGTCCTTGTCTGTCCCTTCGAACACGTGTCGGCCCAGGTCCCTCGACCATATATTTTTATAGTGGCATTATAATTCCTCCCTCCATCTCCAACGCAATATTGAACGAGGATAATGTCGTCTGGACCAAGGTAATGTGCTGGAATTAAGGTTTTAGCCAGTCACGACCTGTTATTCTCTACCTAATATTCCCTTCATTTTTACCATTGTGTGATCACCGCAGTAATTTGTGTGGGAACATTCAGTGTTAACGTAAAATATGCATTTGTGTTTAAGTGAGTTATTTGGCATCATATGTGCATTCCTCAGTTCCCTTTGTGAGTCTTATTACTTTTGCAAGTAACCGTCCTACATATTTGCAGATAGGCCTCGACTGTGGAACCTCTTGGCCGATCCATGTCCAATTCCTCCCTTCAACTGCGATCTTCCCTGTTACGAAGATATTGTCAGCTTAGAATATTTATCCTGTGTAGGATTCATTATTTAGCAGACCCTTGTAATTACCTGCCCCGTAATTCGTCATTCTTCTGATCTTTGTTGTTATGTAAATATAATTGGTTGAGAGAACCCCTGAGTTTACGTAAATTCCTTACCTGAAGAAGGCCTAACCCATAGATTTCATTTGCTTTGTCTACGAGTGGTTCTAATACGAGTATTGAGTCAGATGTGTAATAATTAAAAGGAACTTCCCTGCGTTATCCGTTGCCACCCAGAGTCAAGTAAGTATCCCCAAACACCCGTAGAAATACACACACACACACACACACACACACACACACACACACACACACACACATATATATATATATATATATATATATATATATATATATATATATATATATATATATATATATATATATATATATATATATATATATATTATATTATATAATATATATATACACGTATATGTATATATATATATATATATATATATATATATATATATATATATATATATATATATATATATATATACATACACACAGACACATTATTTGTTTTTATAAACATTAAGCCACAAATTTAGTTAAATGTCTAATTCATTATACCTCGAGAATAACTTACACCAAGTGGGAGTTATAAGTGATAAGTACTAGGTGGGCTCTAATTATATAAATAAATAAATAGTTCTTTCAATCGAAAGGCAAGGGTACTACCAACTGAACCAGACAGGCCATTGTACAATACTACCACCGTGCTTAAGACTGTTACCTGGTCAGGATGACTGCCTAGTAGAGCAAAGAGTTTTATGCAACTTCCCGACCCAGCAGTGATCAGGCTGAGAGCATTGCATTCGAATGATCCCTCCCGAGTGAATATGACAGAAGTAACCAACACACAATCACGTTTGGTATTTTAATGTCATTGGATTTTAGTTTTCTGTAAAATAAAACTTTTGAAATGGCTTTGTCTGTCCGTCGGCACTTTTTTCTGTTCACACTTTTTTCTGTCCGCACTTTTTTTTTGTTCGCACTTTTTCTGTCCTCACTTTTTTCTGTTCGCGCTTTTTCTGTCCTCACTTTTTCTGTTCGCACTTTTTCTGTCCTCACTTTTTTCTGTTCGCTCTTTTTCTGTCCTCACTTTTTTCTGTTCGCGCTTTTTCTGTCCTCACTTTTTTCTGTTCGCACTTTTTCTGTCCTCACTTTTTTCTGTTCGCACTTTTTCTGTCCTCACTTTTTTCTGTTCGCACTTTTTCTGTCCTCATTTTTTTCTGTTCGCGCTTTTTCTGTCCTCACTTTTTTCTGTTCGCACTTTTTCTGTCCTCATTTTTTTCTGTTCGCGCTTTTTCTGTCCTCACTTTTTTCTGTTCGCGCTTTTTCTGTCCTCACTTTTTTCTGTTCGCACTTTTTCTGTCCTCACTTTTTTCTGTTCGCGCTTTTTCTGTCCTCACTTTTTTCTGTTCGCACTTTTTCTGTCCTCACTTTTTCTGTTCGCACTTTTTCTGTCCTCACTTTTTTCTGTTCGCGCTTTTTCTGTCCTCACTTTTTTCTGTTCGCGCTTTTTCTGTCCTCACTTTTTTCTGTTCGCGCTTTTTCTGTCCTCACTTTTTTCTGTTCGCACTTTTTCTGTCCTCACTTTTTTCTGTTCGCGCTTTTTCTGTCCTCACTTTTTTCTGTTCGCACTTTTTCTGTCCTCACTTTTTTCTGTTCGCACTTTTTCTGTCCTCACTTTTTTCTGTTCGCACTTTTTCTGTCCTCATTTTTTTCTGTTCGCGCTTTTTCTGTCCTCACTTTTTTCTGTTCGCACTTTTTCTGTCCTCATTTTTTTCTGTTCGCGCTTTTTCTGTCCTCACTTTTTTCTGTTCGCACTTTTTCTGTCCTTACTTTTTTCTGTCCGCACTTTTTCTGTCCTCACTTTTTCTGTTCGCACTTTCTTCTCTCCGCACGTTTTCTGTCTGCCCTCAAATCTTAAAAACTACTGAGGCGAGAGGGCTGCGAATTGGTATGTTGATCATCCACACTCCAGTCATCAAACACGCCAAATGGTAGCCCTCTATTCTCAATAGTTATTCATTTTATTTAAGACTAAGGCTAGCCATGATCGTGCGCCTGGCAACACTATAGAACAGGTCATCACCGGGCAGTGGCTGAAAGTTATCATTTAGCGTTATACCGAAACCAGCGAAAGACAGATCTATTTTCAGTGGCCTGGATTATACTCTGTACAGAAAACTCCGTTTCCCGAAGAAACATCGGCGCATTTTTAACTCGTTTATCTCTCTGATTGATGGAAGTCGTTATACTAAGAGTCTTTTTCAACGGACATTACAAAGGTATCAGCGAAGCGATAGGTTAAGGGACGTAATGGACTCCAATTATGTTCTGATAATGGTTTTATCTTGGGTTTCAATAAGTTATTGGTTTAATTCAACAGAAACCAAAAATCTGCGGTTTTTCAGAACCGAACATTTTCCAAATCTACTTCAAATGCTTCATTCCCAGAAATCAAATTCATCATAATTACTGTGA
>JANJGK010006732.1:7500-25000 GCA_039081455.1 Macrobrachium rosenbergii
AAACGCGCCGAAATTTAAATTCTCGAAAAATGTTCTGCTCAAAATTGATATACTTTCTCGCAGTTTCGCTAGAAATAGTCCTTCTGAGAAAAATGTATGACTTTAAAAGCCACGGGCCATCATTTCTTACTTTGAGACTGGACGAGGTCTCGGCAAATGGACCAATGTGGTAGATCTCTTTTCTGAACGACCTCCGCATGGAAATAAGCAGGGCCTAATTTCGACTCTACATTTTATATGAATGAGGACAGTGCATTTAATATGACTCGGAACTTTAACGATAAAGAGCAAGACATTCTTACGCTTATTTTTCCATACAAAAGTATTGGTTAAGTTTCTATCAACAGCAAAACCTTTACAAGTAATTTAGAATATATAAAAAAATGATCACGGCATCTGCTGTTCGTAATTGTGTTGTAAGACCCATCATCGTGGATGCATTAGTGTCACCGTTCCCAATGGAAAACTGCTTTTTGAGGTTGATGGAACTGATCTTAGAGATTAACGAGGAAACGAATGAGCACGGGAACAGAACACCCATGACTAAATAAATGAAGTATCCAATGAAAGGAATTAGGGAAGGAGTCTTTGTTCATATTTCTAATGTTTAAATATCTTTCCTTTTCAATATTCGAAAGTACTGAACCTTTCTCAAAACTCTTTGGTGTTATGTGGCATTTTTATCTGCCTAAATATCTTTGGAAATTTTCTTTGTAAATTAATAGAAAAACTTCCATGTTTAATTCCTTTTATATAATATTTTCATTGTCATTCGTTATAGCTTTTCATCAATTCTCTATATTAATAAGAGTTTTTTTATCTCCTTGTTTCCACTATACAACATTTCAGAAACTTGATGCAGATTTAGTCTTACTTAATTAATTTTGAGCACATACTATTATGCTAGAGATTCCCTTTCCATCAAAGTATTTAAATAAACCCACACAAACTGCTTAGAAGAGCCACAGCACAGCGTTTCCACAATTATTTATCTCGTAAGCAGAAAAAAAAGTCATCTCAGGAACTTTGTAATGTCATTGGGTAGAAAGGGAGGCTCAAAAGTGTTCTTCAAGAAAACGGTTCCTGCGATGGGAGATAATCGTATTTTGCAATGGTCATTCTCATTGCTATGTCACATTCACTGAACATTCTCTGTTAGTATAAAATGGTTTCCTTTGATTCTGTGGTCACGTTTTATGTGCAGCAGATACTCACCGAGAGCGGACGTTTGTGTGAGCATTTTTTTTTTTTTTTTTTTTAGAGAGAAAAGGTTTTCTTTTGAATCATATACTTATATTTGGTTTATGAAGGTTTGGTTTTCCTTCAGTCTCTTTTTGTAATGAAGAGCCTTGTAGTGCTTTATCTACTTTGGTCATTATTATTTTATCTTAGCCTGAGAAACGTAATTTACCATACGCAGCTTGATTAATCTATAAATGCCAATTAATACCAGTAAATGTTTTGTTAAAGCACCCTTGTCTTGTCACAACGTTTTATTCTTTATTTCGTATTTCAATTTTCCTTCTCGATTTCATTTTGAAGTGACCCTGTATTGTTTATTGTAACGAACAGGACAGTGACAAACAGTCAAGTACTTTGAAATGTGGACAAATATGAACTTTTTTTATGCATTGAATCACGATATAGAAGCAAAAATACGCTTCAGTCCCTCGACCTTTACGAAGGCGACTTTCCTTACCGTCAGACCCTCAGAGTGGTTGAGGTTTCACTTCCATCACTTCTAGACAGTGGTCCTCGTAAAGATTAAAGGCTTCGCTATGTTTTTACCATCATATCATGCTTGAGAAAACAAGTAAAGGACCTCGTTAATACTTCACGAGTCGTACGTTGTTAAAAGCAATGCAAATTGGTTGGACTACTTTTTCAGCCAGTACTGAATTGCCTTTGGCTATTTTAGGTCCGCATTATCGGTTTTGATAGTTGCACTCGATTTGATAACAAAATGTTTGTTCGTTTGGTAAACTATTGTCGAAATCTGCAGCTCTGAAATTTCAGACAATGGCCGAAATTACATAATTTGTTTAGATACTTTTCTTATCATTACGAAACACTGAAGTTTGCCAGACAGAGCAGTGATGAGAGAGATCCTAAAATATTGTCGGGAATACTTGAAACTTTTAGGAAACTATGAATTCCCAAACGTATTCATGAGATTTCAGAATTTGTAGAGAAATAACATGAAAGTAAAGGTTGTTCGATGATGATTCGATCCGTTACCATTGTTAGAGCAACGACCCCAGTGGTTGCAGGTATAAAAATAACAATACCATTTTGTCCAGTAAAGTAGGAAATCTCATGTAGCTGGGTAAATACATGAGAATCAACCTGTTTGACAGCCCAACCTACTAGTAAAGATGTTAATAAAAATTACAGAAAAAAAAAACACATAAAAACACACACAAAATTCTTCAACCATCCACACATACTACTGTAATGAACATAGTTGCAGCAACAGTAGTAGCAGTTAGTACTGGTTATGAAATAAGCTTCTAATGCCCCTTTACTATTTTATTTATCCCTATTGTTATTGCCTTTGATGCCTCATCATTTGACGAGGAAAATAGTCCCAACACTTTTGATGGCGGTTTTAGCATAGATGACAAACTGTGTGTGTGTGTGTGTGTGTATATATATATATATATATATATATATATATATATATATATATATATATATATATATATATATATATATATATATATATATAGTATATATATATATATATATATACACACACACACAGTATATGCGTGAGTGTGTGTGTATGTGTGTGTGTCGCATTTGTGGGGGTGAGTGGGAAGGGTAACCCGTTGGCCTTGTGGTCACGAAATCTACCCCACCAACAAACTGAATTAAGTTAGTTCTCGGGAATGGCGATGAAATTTAGCCATGTTGGGTTAAATGGTATTGTGTCTTTTTCACAGCATGTACCTGGTACCTAATCTTCTAGCCGCTCCACTACTAGTCTTCTACCTGGGGTCACAACAAAGGAATCGCTGCACACCGAATGTGTCTGTCTGTTTGTCTGTCTATGCAAGTGTGAGTATGCAGTTGTGTGCATTTGTTTGTTTGTTTTCGTCCATCATTTTGACAAGGATTGAATGTCAACATATAAATCGAATAGTCTTTGTATGTTTTCCAGCGTATTATGATATCAATCCTAATATATTACTAATTAGTGCGAGCAAATATCTCTGTTAACTTGATTTACAGCGTTATTGGAACCAATTTATTAGGTTATTGTCAAAGGAATATGGATATTTCATGACCTAAAAAGAGCATTGATTTCGGGCTATTTCTGTATAGCTCCTGAAATCACCAAAGCGAGAGATGAATAGCATAACATAAAGTTATAACACATACTTCAGTAATCCTTTCGAATTTCCAAGGGATCAATATTTATGTGCGTGAGTGTGTGAAGGCAGACTTTATGTAGATGTACAATGCATGCTTTTTGGTATACCCTATCTATTCTTCGAAGGAATTTGCAATTTGATGTTATTGCTGGTAACTGTAAAGTAGTGTCTGCATTATTATTTTTGTACTTTATATTTTTCTCTTTAGTTGCCAGACTTCTGAAGATGGTGATGTCTGGAGGGTGACTATGAATTTCACGAAATAACGTAAATAAACCCCTCTCTTAAATGTTACATCGCTATCCTGAGCGCAGAATAGCTTCTTGAGTAATATGGATAATGAAAGCTTGAGAGTTCTGTAATACTTGTTAATAATAAAACAAGGGTGATTTTTTTAATATTCAGGAAAAGTGATGATTTTGAGTAATTAGACTTTTCTTGAAGTGACAATGGTGCAGTTCAGCGACGGAGTCCTTGCCGCTGTTATTTCAGTGGGGTTTTGAGCGACGCTTCTTTTCGCTGATGTCGCTTTTGTTTGACTGCGAGTCTATTCTAGATTTTCACTTTGTTGCTCATTGTGTTGCTGCTGATGAGAGCTTCTGTGTTCCCTCTCTAGTTAGTGGTTACTGGATTGGCGTAATTCAAAGCGGGAGACGCTCAGGAGTTACGAATCAAGTGGGTCACAGGGACGCCCTCAGGCCACCAGAGCGATTGACTCAGTGAATGGATGAAGGCAATGTGAGGCAGTACACAAAAGGCACCTCTGTCAAAGATTTTTCCTACAATGAAAACAAATCAGGTCAATAAATCTGACACTGTGATGGAGTCAAATTGATTCTGAAGGGGCTTGTTTGGTAGTGAAGGGTAACTCGTGTGTTTATAGGAAGCTAAAAAAGGGCTCCCCAGCTCCTCCGGTACTACAGACGCCGTCTTCTGAGGGCGGTTATGTGGCAGAAAAAATCAGGAGAGGAATGTGCAATGTCTTGAGAGCATCTGAACCCAAATGCATTTTTTGACATCCTTTCCAGACCAAGCTGCTTTACCTTATTAAAAACGGAGTCAGATTTTGTGGTAGTAGATTAATAACGGGATCTGATGTGCATTCATGAATAACCCAACAAAAGCCTTGATCATAAAGTGAAATCAGAATAAGAAAAAATGCGGCGAAGTTCCTTGACAGTAATCGAGTTTTCTGTACAGCCGCTATAGCGTATAATCAAGGCACCGAAAATAGGTCTATTCCACGAAACCCTCTAAATATCCGTTCTTTTTTCAGAGTGAAGGACAGACTGAGTCCTTCCTTGACATCCAACATTATCTATAAATATACCTGTCCCAGATGTAGTCTGGGAACCTACGTTGGATGTACTAGGAGGCTTCTCAAGGTCCGTTTCTGCTCCCACCAAGGTGTCAGCTTCAGGACGGGTTGCACATTGTCCAATCCCGAATTATCCAATGTTCGGAATCATTCCAAGATTTGTGGTACCCGCTTGGATATTAATGATTTTAAAATTATTGGATCTGCCCGTAAGGACGACGAGTTGATGGTGTTGGAGTCGCTTTTCATAAAAACTAATGTACCAACACTAAACACCCAATCGTCGTCCAGACAACTGTTTATAGCATAACTGCCTGTTTGTTTACTCTCCACGTTCGTTATAGGTTTCTTTCGTTTGTTTATTTCCTCCCTGTCTTTCTAGTCACTTTTTAGCTCTTGCCTTGGTAGGTGTTCCTTTCAAGTTCTTGTTTTAATTTTTTTGTAGTTGTAAATTTTTAAAAATTTTTAAAGAAGCTTTTCCCATTGTGGAAGTGACATTTTAAGTATTTATTGTCTGTAATTTCCAGCCTTGAGGATGCATCATGTGATGTGAAACGTTGGCCGAATAAACTTGTTCTTGTAAGAGACATGCGTGCCTTTACCTCTTCAACCTGAGATGTTTGTCGGGTCTGTTTCCCCTGCGATTCTTCTGTTTGTGGGATTTCTCTACTAGGACTGGACATCATGATGTTGGAAAGCTTCTTCTTCGTGTTCCTATTCATCTTCCGACTGAGATCCCGTGGAATTAGTAATTTCCACGAGTTGATAAGGACCAGATACAGCCCACAGTTGTTAAACAGTTGCCGTCTTCTTGAAAAGTACACTAAGAAGCTGGAAAAGACTAAACTGGACCTAAGATTTCTTCAATACTGTCAGTTCAACAATATTGTTCCTAGGTTCGTGAGGTTTAAAGTCTATAAAGCTTCACTGTATCGCTCAGAATTTTACCATGATACGATTACCAAATTATTGGACATTGAGATAAATTCTAAGTATAGAGATTTAAAAAGATTTCAGATGCTAACCTCTGAGTACAAATCCATCATACAAGGTTCATTGACGTTAATTGATCATTTTATTTTTACCAAACTATTTAATAATGCCCTGTTCATTTTTACACAGAACGTGGAGACTAGACATGATAGGAAATTACAAGGTTTAGGCATATCCATTCCTGTTTTTAACAATAATATAAATTCTGTTTTTAATTTGTTCAAGCGGGTTTTATCAAAAAAGGAAGAATTTCTTCTTTCTTTAGGATTGGACTTCTGCCTCCCATGTTATAAACCCAACTTCCAACAATTTTTCTTACCATTAGAAGTTTTATTCCAGAAATTATCGAAATTGCCTCTGTGTAATAACGCCGAGTACTTGAGGTCTCAGTTATCAGCCTTAGCCCACCAAGCGTATAACAACCTTAAAACCAGATGGGCTCCCTTTTTCAGAAAGGAGGATCTACAAATTTTGAAGGATTTGGCCAAAGACTTAGATATAATTATTGTGCATCCTGACAAAGGTAAGGGAACTGTAGTTTTAGATAAGCAGGACTATGTTCGTAAAATGCACTCAATTCTCAGTGACTCATCAAGATTCCAGAAATTGGGAACACCTAATTTACAAAATGTTACCAAAATAGAAGACAGAATTAATAGGTTCCTCAGAGCACTCAAACGTGACAGCATCATAGATGAAAACACCTTCCAAAACCTTCTCGTTACCGGTTCAACATACGGGATCATGTATGGCCTTCCCAAGATCCACAAGGAGGGGGTCCCACTTAGACCTATACTTTCTTCGTTAAATACGCCCAACTATAAACTTGCAAAGTATTTAGTTCCATTGTTAGAACCGCTCACCAATAATTCTTTTAATGTAAAAAGTGCTGCTGATTTCAAGGACGATATTCTTAAGCAGGACTCTGACCTTTTTATGGTCAGTTTCGACGTTGAGTCCCTGTTTACCAATATTCCTGTTGAGGAGACGATCGAGATCATATTGACCAAACTTTTTCCATTTCCCGATTCTCTTTTTAACGGTTTTAACAGAACCTTATTTAAACAACTTTTAGAATTGGCCGTGCGGGACACGGTCTTTATTTTTAATGATTCTTGTTTCAGACAGGTGGAGGGGATGGCAATGGGAAGCCCTTTAGGTCCTACCTTCGCCAATATTTTTATGAACTCCCTGGAGGAGACAGTATTTGACAATTGTCCCCTTAGTTTCCACCCTTTATTTTACAAAAGATATGTGGACGACACCTTTGCCCTGTTTAAGCGCGATTTTAATGCAGACTCCTTTTTAGAATTCATTAATGCCCAACATCCCAATATTAGGTTTACAGTTGAGAAAGAAACTCGTAACTCCTTATCATTTCTTGACTTACGCATCACCAGGGAAAATAATGGGTTTCAAACCAGCATTCACAGAAAAAATACTTTTACAGGTTTGGGCACCAATTTTTATAGTTCATGTAATTTCAATTTTAAGTTGAATTCTCTTTCTACCCTCCTCCACAGGGCGTATTCTCTTACTTCCAGCTGGACAGCCTTTCATAAAGAAGTAGAGTTCTTGGCTAATTTTTTTCGCAGCAATTGTTTTCCATCCCACTATTTCCATCGAGTACTTAATAAGCTCTTAACTGCAAAAATGGAACAACCTATTCCCACATATACCGTTCCCAAATTATGTATTTATGCTAAGTTCCCTTTCCTTCATGACAATAGTTTTAAAAAGAAATGTATGAATTTAATTCATCATGAATTGCCAGCTGTAAATCTGAAGTTGATTCCACGAAACCCTCTAAATATCCGTTCTTTTTTCAGAGTGAAGGACAGACTGAGTCCTTCCTTGACATCCAACATTATCTATAAATATACCTGTCCCAGATGTAGTCTGGGAACCTACGTTGGATGTACTAGGAGGCTTCTCAAGGTCCGTTTCTGCTCCCACCAAGGTGTCAGCTTCAGGACGGGTTGCACATTGTCCAATCCCGAATTATCCAATGTTCGGAATCATTCCAAGATTTGTGGTACCCGCTTGGATATTAATGATTTTAAAATTATTGGATCTGCCCGTAAGGACGACGAGTTGATGGTGTTGGAGTTGCTTTTCATAAAAACTAATGTACCAACACTAAACACCCAATCGTCGTCCAGACAACTGTTTATAGCATAACTGCCTGTTTGTTTACTCTCCACGTTCGTTATAGGTTTCTTTCGTTTGTTTATTTCCTCCCTGTCTTTCTAGTCACTTTTTAGCTCTTGCCTTGGTAGGTGTTCCTTTCAAGTTCTTGTTTTAATTTTTTTGTAGTTGTAAATTTTTAAAAATTTTTAAAGAAGCTTTTCCCATTGTGGAAGTGACCTTTTAAGTATTTATTGTCTGTAATTTCCAGCCTTGAGGATGCATCATGTGATGTGAAACGTTGGCCGAATAAACTTGTTCTTGTAAGAGACATGCGTGCCTTTACCTCTTCAACCTGAGATGTTTGTCGGGTCTGTTTCCCCTGCGATTCTTATATATATATATATATATATATATATATATATATATATATATATATATATATATATATATATATATATATATATATATATATATATATATATATATATATATATATATATATATATATATATATATATATATATATATAATATAAATATATATATATATATATATATATATATATATATATATATATATATATATATATATATATATATATATATATATATATATATATATATATATATATATATATATATATATATATATATATATATATATATACAGTATATATATATATATATATATATATATATATATATATATATATATATATATATATATATATATATATTATATATATATATATATATATATACACACACACACACACACACATATATCTATATATCAAATCCTTTCGCCTGATTTATCTGTCGTTCTTGACTGTCTAAGTTGATTCCATTTCTCTTTCTTGGCGATCACTTCAGGCAAACTTTCCTTTGCTCGAGACTGCCGACCGTTAGATATCGGTTGACCTAGCAGTCTCTTCACTCTCTCTCTCTCTCTCTTTTATTCTCTTTCTTTGTGTCTGCTTGTATGTCTATCCGCCTCTCTCTCTCTCTCTCTCTCTCTCTCTCTCTCTCTCTCTCTCTCTCTCTCTCTCTCCAGTCACTAACAAATAGCTTTTAGATGCCTTCCGCGATTCTGCTTCTTCTCCTTTCACATGAGAACATTTTCAACGTCTCAGGTCAGTCACAGTGATGTGGCTTCTCGTGTCACTTCTCAGAGTCCAAAGCTTCTGACGTCACGAAGAAAAATGTGAGGACTAGAAGATATTCGGAACGCTCATTGAGTTTTCATAAAACAGGAAATGGCTGGTTTTTAGTTTTCTGTAAAAGAAAAAGATTGTGACTGCTTTGCCTGTCCGTCCGCACTTTATTCCGTCCGCACTTTTTCTGTCCGCCCTCAGATCTTAAAAACTACTGAGGCTGGAGGGCTGCAAATTGGTATATTGATCATCCACCCTCCAATCATCAAATATACCAAATTGCAAGCTTCTAGCGTCAGTAGTTCTTATTTTTGTAAGGTTAAATTTAGCCATAATCGTGCGTCTGGCAACGCTATAGGGTAGGCCACCACCAGGCATGGCTGACAGTTTCATGGCAGTGGTTCATACAACATTATGCGCTGTACAGAAAGCTCGATTGCGCCGAAGAAACGTCTGCGCATGTTTTACTTGTTTTCTTTTCATTTTACTCGGTGTCAATAGAGGAAATAGGTAGAGGAGTAAAACATAAATCCTGGAAAGTGCAGCGATAATAACAGTTCCTTGTCAAAGGCGGCAGAACTTAAAATCTGTACTTTCAATATGGTATAAGAGAGAGAGAGAGAGAGAGAGAGAGAGAGAGAGAGAGAGAGAGAGAGGAATATCGAAAATTAAAATCTTTCCAAAAATCGTTCATGACCCTAAAAAGATATAAAATTCGAAAACAATTTTTAAATTCCGTTGCAAATACAGAAGTTATCATTTAATGCAAATAAAAGAATGGACGATTTGGGTCGGAAATTGTGGCGTTACTTTTTGCTCGTAAATGAAAACCAGGGCGGAGACATCACGTCGCTCAGAAAAGATGGAATTGCTCTGTTTTCAAATTGATTTTGACATTTATTTCCGCATGTATTTATATGTTAGCCTGCCTGTTTTTTTTTTTCTTTTTTCTTTTTAGTTGCCTGGACGCTTGCCCCAAAAGTTGGTAACCATGCCTGCTGCAGATAGCTACACATTCTGAAAAGGTTTTACGTTTAAGAAAATGTTAAGCTTTGAGACAATATTATGTAGCGAAATAGTATTCAGATCTTTTATTAAGGTTGCAATGAAAGATTAGACATTGCAAATTAGGAACTGAATTCATCTCACTGATGAAGATAAAATGGAAGTGAACCTCAATTAAGGAAGTTCCTAGGAAGGTGCAAAAGTCCATTTTCCTAGTTAATTTTAAAAACATAACCAACTGTTAAGAAACATAATAGGAAACACTGACATGAATTAAACTTTAATGATTAATGTGGAGGATAACTAGTTTTTTAATCATCTTATTTAGCAGCATCCAGGATTTTCAGCTACGAGTAATTTTCAATAAACTAGATAACATTGACTTCAACTAGTAGGCAGACACCATGAAGAATATTTATATTATATTGCGATAACTAAATATTTTTTTAAATATAGCAGCAATAAGAAGAAGACATTGAAAAGATGACTTACAAATTCCCACCAAAGGAACAGACTCGCGTGAATAGGTCTTTGTTATGTTTCGTCCTATCTATATAAAAACAAAAATTAATTAGTTGTAGTACTTGTGGCGCTGTCAGCTCTGTATCGTGACTGAGTGATTTTGGCAGACTCGAAAATAATGATATTCACCTTTACATGCAAGGACTGTATACTAACTCAGCATGGCCCGTGCAGAAAAATATTACTATCCCAGCAAGTGAAAACTAATGGGATTAATTTACAAAAATGATGCCGGTGCATGAGCAATCCTGGCTGGGTAAGATCTGGTCTACCGGAAGGGAAAAGGTCGGAGGGCTACATCAAACATTTTCATCATTTCGACATCCTTTCCATCCTTGAGCAAAAAGCCTTTGCTGCTAAAAACCGCTTCAATCAAAATCAATCACTAGCATCAGAAGGCAATTCATTCTGTACTTTATTATTTCTTTGCCAGAAAAATATAAAAAAAGGGATAACATGTTTAAATTTTGAAAGATCTTAAACATTCTTCATGTCTTTCATGTATTTTTTTTATTCTTTTACAACAAATCATTATTGATATCTTATTCATCAAGTCTCTTAGACATTATGTGCATATATACGAAGTGAATATGAACACCATGTATACATGTTCTTTCGCTGAGAGAAATCCAGGTTGCTTCTCAACCTTCAGGTAGAAAAACCTTGATAGAATAAAGCACTTCGAATTGTATTGGAAAATTTAGGTTAAAGGTGGTTCCATAGGTACCGTAATAAATCCGAGGTGTAGGCTAGTAGTAAGGGAAATATTAGTTTAAAAGAGAGAGAGAGAGAGAGAGAGAGAGAGAGAGAGAGAGAGAGAGAGAGAGAGAGAGAGAGAGAGAATATGCTCTTATTTTATACTGAGGTTTTGCCAAGAAAAGCACTTAATCTAGATCTCTAATGAACAACGTAAATAAATTTTTCGTATAAGCTATTATCAACGCCTATGAATGATGAAGAGCTTCAGTAATTGCCTTTTCTGGTAGAAGCTAGAAGAACAATTATTTCAATACGATGAAAATTGTCGAGAACATTATCTTTTCAAATTAGCCATACCGGTGACATTTATTATAGAAAAGGCGAAGTCGTTTTGAAAGCTCTTACCACTTACAGTACAGTGAAAGAGAAAAACAGACTAAGCCTTTCAATAGTTAATTCAGATATTATACAGGTTGTAGTAAAACATGTTGACAAAATATCAAGCATGGTAAAGAAGCCAAACAATAAGTAAAAACAGTCGTAGAATACCAAGAGAGAAGAAATCAAAATAAATCGGACAAATTTTGAAGAGTGCATTTGAAGAGATCAAAGAAGACAAGAGGCTTATTCATGTCAGACCATAAAAGCCTAGTATGAACTGCAAGTAAGATGACAAAGAATTAGGTTCACCCAGAGGCCTCTGCCCAAAGTCTGATGATATCAAGGAACAAGGACGTCTCGTCATACTTTCCAAGCAATATATTGAACTCAAGTTTAGGATACTTTACCCATGCAACGCAGAAGTGCTAGTTAAGAACTATAAACCGTTGTGTGAAACAAAATTGTAAAATTTAAGGCTTATAATAATCATAATTATCATAAACTTGTAAAGGTTAAGGTTTATAATAATCACAAATCATTATAATAATAATTATATGTTAAAATCATAACTTAGTAAACACTTGGTTTCTCGAAGTTCATCTGAGTAATAACTATCTAGTAGTGACATCAGTATATTTGGACCTCCTAAGCATAATAACGTATGAAAAGCATCTGCAGCGTATAAAATGTAGTATTTAGACCCATAATAGTTTCAAGCACTTGACGTAGTTTCTTAAGTGGAGAGGATACCGATGCAGGTAAGTGCTTCGTCTTTACAAAGGGATTGTGTTTTCTCTTAACAATGAGTCACACTCACTCGCTAGTCATGACACTACAGTCACTACTGAAAAACCAGCAAATAAAAACAGCTTTGTTTTAATAGTTCTGTTATATTGCTGTATTACATATCCTTAGAATTTAGTGATAAATTAGTCCTGTCTTCAAAGATTCTGATAAACTATGTTCTGGAGATCTCGCCTTGCTCTTGTATGCAAACCAATGATTTCCTTCCCTCGAAAACCCAGGGTCGAATGAGTAACCTGTAATGGATTAGTCCATTCTGAATTGGAAGTAAAGAAGGTCTCTTAAATTATCAAATTATGTCTCAAACAAAATGTATCGCAGTGAACATTTTATTTAGCCAAACTCATGGCGTAGGAATAGTGCCCTCCCTTTCATTAGATTAAGCTACTCCTTTCGCGAGATTTTTTTTAAACTTGACTGCTGCCATAATTCGTATTCCTGATCTATTCCTTTTAAAGTGGAAGATATATGTAGATGGCATCTTTGAGAGGATCAATTTGAATATCCAAGTCGGTAGTTAATGAAATACTTTTTTTTTTATGGCGTGAATGACTGAAAACAGACTTCGTTAATCTCGCTCTGAAAAGCCTTTAAAACTGAAAAATAATATCTTTTGGACATAATCATGTTTTTAGAATAAGTCTTTGCGGAAAGAGCACTCATTGAAATAACTGTATAAGTGTTTCGGTTCAACTCAATGCTGGGAAAACACGAGCTCCCTGAAATGTTATATTTGGATGCTCAAAAAAAAAAAAATTGCGCTGTCCATTATTATTTGTGAAGAAAGTTCTTTCCGAAGCAAAACGTGCATTTTATAAAGATGAAAAGAAAGCTTAGAACAAAGAAAAGAATAAGACCATTGACATTCTTTCTGTCTCTGATTTGGAAAAACTTTGCGAAATTTTAACTGATATTAAAATGAAAAACATATTTCTCAATGTATAAATTATGTCTTGTAAAAACTGCAATACGTCCTGACGTTGGTGGAACAGCAAGGGATGTGGATGGTAGATTAGGGGAGCACAGAGGAGACAAATGAAGGCAGGTGTGTGGTTGTCATGCCTAGTTGGATTGAAGATCAGCCAATGGAATTCCAGTACACACACAAAAGAAAAAAATAGAAATGCAGTATCAGGAATAAATACGTCTTGTTTGAGAGGATCTCCACCATTTTTGGAAACAGAACTTTCTGAAAAGTGAAAGTCGTAAATAAAAACGATGTCTTAGGAAAAGCAGCATCAAGCAGAATTGCCCAGAAGAAAAAGACTAAATTCTTTCAAGAACCGACTCCCTACAAACGGTCAAGCAGCAGACTTCTTCAAATCACAGTTCATCGCTACCTTTAAGAGTAGGAATGTTGTATTCGAGAAGCCTATGAACATGTGCGGTTAGAATCATCAAAATATAGGTCTTCTAGTATGCATTAAGGAGAGGCCATGAAAACCAATTCCATGTCATTATTATCATTTTGCTATTAGTATGTTCAACATGTGCTTTCCGTTTATGCAGTATAGGGAAATTACCATAAAACAATGAATGAAAATTAGGTGTCAACTTCAGAGCAAAATTGAGATATCAATTTCAAATGATTATACAATACACAAAATAGAATTACGTTGGTATATGTATCTACTGCGCATGTCTCTGTGAGGGTGCGCGTGTTTGTTTGTCTGTGTGTGTGTTTGTGTGCGTGTATATGTTTGTGTGCATAGGCGTCTGTTTGCATGGAAGAGAGAGCGACTCTTATTCGCAACACCAAAAAGCTTTCGGTTATACGACTAAGATAAGAAGCAAATATGAAGAAATAAGGTTTGTGGAGAGAGAGAGAGAGAGAGAGAGAGAGAGAGAGAGAGAGAGACAGAGAGAGAGAGAGAGAGAGAGAGAGAGAGAGAAGCACAATACAACCCATCGGTTATTCGTTCGAGAAGAGTTATCGAAGGATTTGTTCGTTCAAATCCCATAGAAAGAAATTTCCATCAAACTTCTTTATTATATAATAAAAAGGAATAGAGTTAATTCAGCTAAGTCAGTCTCGCTTCCACATGAATTCCACCAGACACTACACCTACTCCCCCTACTACGCAGCCCCT
This sequence comes from Macrobrachium rosenbergii, assembly GCA_039081455.1. Lineage (NCBI taxonomy): Eukaryota > Metazoa > Arthropoda > Malacostraca > Decapoda > Palaemonidae > Macrobrachium > Macrobrachium rosenbergii. Next base: position 21,973 of record JANJGK010006732.1, read on the forward strand.
CCCCCTCCCCCAACACCCACCCACTACCCCGTTCGCCTTGGAGCCTCCCCTTCCTCTTCCACGCCGTTATTTATTCTCTTTTCCTCGTATCGCTTTACCTTCTCTCGTGCTTTTCCTGCATCCTTCTTTGGCTTTTTCTCTCCTTCTCTTTCATCCTACTGACCCTAATCCTTTCTCACTGGAGGACATAAAAACAAATTTATACTTTTGTTCTGGCTATTCATTGCCATCTTAAATTCTCTGAGGCTACATGAATCCTGGGGAATGTCAAAGGAACATTAATTAACTCACCGAGAAATGCAAACACAAAATGAGTAAAGGAGGTTTCTGCAAATTAATGAGTATATATATATATATATATATATATATATATATATATATATATATATATATATATATATATATATATATATATATATATATCCAAGTAGGGTGAGTCTCGACTCAGGATACAATCTCGAAGGCGGAGGGAAGGGAAAGGGCACCATTGTTACAATTAGTTTATTATGCAGACGTTTCGCGGCAATTGCTATCGTCGCATTTTCATGGCTGCAATGATTAAAAAACCTTCTTACAAAAAGTTAAATTAAAGCATCTATTTATACATATAAATTATAAAGCATATAAAAACAGGGGAATAGGCACAGAACATACATAAACCGCAGAAGTAATAAGAGTAAAACAAAAGTTTTCTCGAGAACCCAGGAAGAGTAAGAAAAGAAAGGAAAAACATAAACAAAAGGTAAAGTTCTTAATCATCGCACTTTACATCACTGCTTCAATTGCAACTTTTCTGTCACTGTTATCATTCATCTCGAAACCCGCTAACATTGCGAAATACAAAGCAGCCAGGTAGGTAATCGACGACGTTCACAAACATCTTGATGACGTCATATGTAACATTGACACTCTGAAGGAGATTGAAGGCTCCCATGAAATTGCTTCTCTCTCTCTCTCTCTCTCTCTCTCTCTCTCTCTCTCTCTCTCTCTCTCTGTTGGAAATTAACCTAATATTTACAAGGTCTTTTTAATACAGTAGCCAACAACTCGTCTGAGAGTAGCTTACTTTCGTCAATAGTATTCAGACAAAACGAACGACTGTCTCCCACAATAAAAAAAAAGAATAAAATAAATGACAGAGACAAACACACATTGAACAATGGTTGCGAGACCCTGAACGTGGTATTATTCTAGACATAGGAAGAAGACGGTCTTTTCATCTCCAAACCCAAAAAATGTATCCGCTGTTTATTCGAATAACCGAAAAAGAGGAACTTAAATTGATAATTTTCCTATGTTTCTTTGGAAGTCTTTCTTAAAACAGGTAATTACTGTTATAACCATATAGTGGCTACATAAAGATATACTTAATAATTATTTTATTGCGTACAGAACACACGACTACAGACCTTTCAAATATTCTGCAAGAGAGAGAGAGAGAGAGACGAGTTTAAATTTTCATTTAGGGATGTGAACTGGAAATCCTTCACAAGAGAAACAAAATAACGACGAAAGGTTTTTAATCGAAAATGATTGGCGGACAGTATAACCAAGTAAAAGAGTGGAAGAGGAACAGAAGTAGAGTAGAGAGGAAAATGAAAGGGAACTTTAAAAACATTAAAAGAAATTCCGCAGAATGTGTTAACAGACAGAAGGGATTTAGGGAAAATTGTTAAAGGTACATAAAAGAGAAACTCTTACTGGCTGTACATATTAGTTCTTTGTGAATTCTTGAGAAAGTTATGCTGTCACGGCCACTGGCTTGTTTCTTCTTTTTGTTTATTCTTATAAAGTGGTCATGTGAGCAGCAACCGAGGAACTATGGAGCAGGTTTGTGCAGACGATCATTGATGACTAAGAGCACACAGCTCCTCTCCTTAAACTCTAACGTTTTTCCGTTGTTGTTTTTCGTGCATTTATCGTGTTTTATATAGACTTAGTTACAAATCTTCTCTCTATAATGTGTTTTGCGCGCAGGTGAATAGCAATGATAATGAAGGCACGTTCGGTAGGGTAGTCATGATTATGGTTCTGGATCCTGTCTAGATCTGGGGAAAAGTTTCGTGTGACTCTATAGTTCAGGCTGAGTGTGTCAGAAATGTCTGCAGTAAGTCAGCCCAGGGATATGGAACCATCTTCTAAATATTATTGGTAATAATCCGGATGCAACTTACCGTCATAGTTTTATAAAGATTGACCCACGACTTATCAAAGACTAATCGATTAGAAAAGTCAGATTTTGTAACCTATTCGTTTTTCGTTCACTTTGAAAGAGGTGAGCAAAAGGCGGGTCCATGGCATTTGGAAGCTGATGAGATACAAAACAGGAACAAAATGCAAATTTTGCGAACGATTGTTGTGAGTCAAGATCCAAATCTTGTTATCTTGCACAGATCTACGCTGCTCCGAGGGCCTGTGTCCTATGCTTACTTTTTTACCTAATGATATTCTAACACACAGCTACACGAAAAATAAACACTGAAAAGGCACTCAATGCCCGGCGTTGCATTTTATGATACTCAGTAAAATAGCAATTGCTAGAAGAAAGATTCTAGCGAGTCTAAGATAGGAAAACGAACCAATTAGATCCGTGGTGAATCTTGGCTTGAGATCTCATGAATGGAAACGGACATTGTTCCTGACATAATTATGGGATCAATAAAAATAATTACTCTCAAAGTATCAAAGAAAGACCGATACCTAGATGAAAGACAAAAGAAATTTTTTTTCATTGTATTATGAGTAGGTCTCTTCATTGCAGGGTAGCTATGGCTTTAAATTCATTAAATCAAAAAGCAGACATAGGAAACGCAGCTTCCTGTTTTGTATCTCATCAGTTCCCAACTACGAAGAATTTCCTCACCTCTTTAAAAAGTGAATGAAAAATGAAGAGGCTAAAAATGCATGTTTTTCTAATGGCTACAGAGTATCAAGTTAAATTTTCATGTAAGATGAAGGTGTGAATGCGTCAACGAAAAGACTAAAACATCAGAGATTGAAAACATCAAGTAAAATAGGAAACGAACTG
>JANJGK010006732.1:27500-35354 GCA_039081455.1 Macrobrachium rosenbergii
TCTCTCCGGAATTATGAGAATAAATCTTTCTTTTTCACTCCTGTCAAGTTGATTCTACGATTATTTTCACAAACATGTGCATCTTTAACACATCTGTTAAGCTGCTCTATTATCTTCTCTATTTTTTTTATTGTTTTATTTGACCAATATAAAAGTTATCACAAGAATGACGTAGAATCTGTATACACATCTTTCAGTATTGTCTGGCAAGTTCTTGATAAGTACTTGTTTCACTGTTTGACATATCTCCAAAACTCCTGAGCAGAAGCGGAATATCTTCTAAGTTATTATTTCATTGCAGTGCAAGTAAGTTTTTCGTGTTATAAGAGTCTTTTTCGTTATCATATAAAGGTTTTTTGCCCTCTTAATGCATTGTCTAATACAGAGTTAGAATATTTAAATTTCTTGCCTATATTCCTAATACTATTTATTTCATTATCAGTGTACTCAAGACTACACATAAGTGATGCTGTTAATGGGCAATAATTCTAAGTGGGATGAAACAAGCACAGCTTGAACTATAATACAATTCATCTGAGTGTTTAACTTTACTGCTGTGACCAGATTAAAACTAAACAAACGCATAAATATTGGTGGGTTTTCTATACATCTGTCACTAGTTCCATGTATTAAGTAATCCAAAAAGGGTAGGTAACCATGCTTTTCTATTTCCATAGAGAATTTTATTCATGGTACTAATTTATTCAATTTAGTAAAGAAGTTATTCTTATTTTCCTTACCTGGCCAAACACATATTTTATCGCTATACCTGAACACCACATTACGTGGAATGACTTTGTTTAAAATTTTGCTTTCAAAAAAATTTCAAATACAAATTATTTAACACTGGAGTTAAAGGATTGCCCATTGTTATACCAAAAATTTTATAGTTAAATTTCCCACTGAATGCAAATTTACATTCTTTTATGCAAATTTTAATTAATTCTATTAGTGTGTGCTTGGAAATGGTATATCCAGCTGTCTTTTCTCTAATATATCCGCCAAATTCCATCAAATTTTCAATAGGTCCAGTCGTTAACCAATTGACCAGCCTGGGCTCACTATTATTTTGAACATTGTTTAGTTTCTTTATCAAGACAGAGGCAAATACTTGGTTTACAACCGTCTGATGGTTCGTATGTACTGTATTGATATGATATCATATATATATATATATATATATATATATATATATATATATATATATATATATATATATATATATATATATAGTAAACAGGACAGTGACAAGAAGACTGGAAATCATTTCTTCTTTTTATTTACACCAGCGTTTCGGGAATCCTTTCCCATCTCAGGGTTATAAATATAATAATTTTTTACAATATTAAAAAGTATGCTAAAATAAACAAATAATTATAAGAAATCCAATTTTGTCATATATCATTCGTTAACATAAAAAAAAAAATAGACTACAAAGCGAGCTTTAAGCTAAAAGAAAATTAAAACTACACACAATTCAGTGAAATGAGAGATAAATGAATGAATGAATAAATAAATAAATAAATAAATAGATAAATAAATAAATAAAAAAAGGAAAGGGTTTGGTCGGATTTCTGTTAAGAGGTTTGGTTGTTAACTGATGGCGAAAAAAATAGTCAAAGACGATGTCAGAAAAAATAAAAAAGGGGGAGAGAGAGAGAAAGAGAGAGAGATGTGAGTAATAGGCAGTTAGCAATATGTAATGGTGTGGAAGTAGTTTGGTTGTTTCAGGAAGGCGACAGTTTCTTGCTGTAACGAGATTCTAAAAGAGGGAGCGAAAAGCAATCGCTTGTTTGACAAAGGATTTTGAAATTATTGTACATAATAAAGTCAAGTTTTACATGAGTTCAAATGGTTACTCATGGTCGAAAATTCTTTTGAGTTTAAAATGCAGCCAGTGCGGATAACTGACACCTCTGTGGGAACCGATGCGGACTTTCAGTAAGGAGTCGGGTAGATCCGACGTAATTTCCAAAATGACATTGTGGACAAGTATATTCATAAACAACGAAAGAACACATCAACTCAGGAAGGGTGTCCTTGAAATTAAAAGTCTGCCTATTATTACCGGGTTATTGAACACAAACTTGAAATTAACACATGGGTACAAAGTGCTTAGGGCTATTGTCACGTTCACGTCTAAAGGCTGCATTTTTTTACATATGGCAATGAAAAATACACATATTTCTTTGGAACTTAAGTACACAATAAACTGGGCTGATAAATATTGTTTTAAAACTTTTTAGCAATTCTGTCAAAGTGGTAGAAGGAGAACAGTAATTCTTAAAAAATACTTAAGGAAATGATATTTCATTGTGAAAACTATTCTAGTCTGAAAACAGGGAATAGGCTCTGAATAAAAGTGCCTTTACTGAATTCAGCTTAAATGTCAAAAAGCAATTACTAAAAAGTTAAGACCCAAACCAGTGTACGTCTTTTTCCTAAGAATACCCGTGAGAAATCTCCCATTACAACGTGAAATATTTATGTCTAACAAAGGTAAATGATTATTTGATTCAATTTCCATCGTAAACCCAATAATCTCACGAAAAGTGTTGACAAACTCTAAAAACATTTTAGCATGGGACTTTTCTGTAAATAATAAAAACGCGTCATCTACGAATCTTCTATAAAAATGGGCCGAAATAACTCTGGGCATTGTCTAAGAAACAGTTCTTAGAGGTGGCACATACTATATTGACGAATGTATGGACCCAGCGGTGACCCCATTGCCATACCATCAACCTGTTTATATAACTTTTGTTAAAAACAAATTGGGTATCAGTCATTGGCAGGTTGATGGTATGGCCTTCCGTGCTTCATCGTTATCCGTTATATTTACTCAAAGCAGCTAAATGAATGAGCTGCTTCTCTTCTTTCACCTTCCCATATTACCATTTATTGCTACTTCTTCCTTGTTTCCAATTTCTGCCATAACTTTACTGCTGACATTTGATTTCAGCTCTCCATTTTCTGCAGCTTATTTCTATTACCTCTGATCAGTTTTGCATTATTACCAAACATCAGCATCCCACACTCCATTCACTGCCCATTCTCCTATCTCACTATCCTCCTAACTTCACGCATTACTCCATCCATAAGGATATCAAATATTCACAGAAATGCAAAAGAGCATCTTGTGACGCTCGTTTTACATCTAACTGTCACTTCATCTACATTTGCTAACATATACTTCACTTATACCACCTAAATTTTTAATTGGTCTCAGCGCCATCTGTATTTCTTGCATATCTGTTCTGTCAAACTTTTTTTCAGTTCCATGCATGCCTCGGTCAACTTCTCCCTTATACTTTCAACTTCTCACATAACCATTTCATGACAAATACTGAATCCACTCACCCTCTTCCTTGTATAAACTCGCACTGCACTGCCCTTGTCTTTCAGTCCTTCCGTTCCTGTCATTACCTTCTCAATCAAAATCTCACCATACACCTTCCCTGGTATGTTTAGTAATATAATGCACATATATATCCTTTTAACCATTCCTCGAGAAATTTTCCCGCATCCCAATACACCTTACATATCACTGGCAGTCTTTTTAATTGCACTTTCACCACCATACTGAAGCATCTCAGTTGTATTTCCATCCCCTGTTGCGTCTTTCCTTTCTGCAACCTCATATTCAAAAGCTTCCATACATCCTTAACTAACGACTTCTATAACCATTGGCAGACTTCCACTATCTCCCTCCACTTTGTGTCATTCAGCTCTGTCTCTCTCCTGTCTTCCTAATTCAACGAACCTCCGAAGTGCTCCATCAACCAAGGACTGCTTTACTTCAGGGATGCAATTGCTCATTAGTCCTTCACTCACTCACTTCTGAATGGAATTACTTTCTATTCTGCCCCCAAGTATTTGTTTACCTGTACTTTTCTCCTTATTCACTCTTGCGTTCATCATTACTTTACCCACTCTCCTGTGTTCCCTCTGTGTTGTTTGTGTATTGTACTGTGATAAGCATAAAACAACCAACATCCAACAGTGCTCTACGCTCCTTTTCGATAAGGGAGAACATTGCATTTCCTCATCATTATCCAGAAATTAGACGGTCCAGTCTGTGGATCACAGAAACAGAATTCTCTCAGCATCCAGCAGATGCAGAATTCGTTTGGGATACGTTTTCTCTATATTTGTTTTGGTAGACGGATACTCTTAAATTAATTCCTTCTCTTTGCTCTCCTCTTTGGCTCTATTCTCTCTGTCATACTTTTTCAGTGCTTGTTTCCTCAGATTGCTAATGTGAATATTAGTTATTTCATACTACTTGGAATATTCATTAGATTTCATAACTACTTCTTCATTTTCATCAAAATTTCTGTTTCGTCCTCAAATATCGCGTATCTTAAACAATGAAATCAAACTTCAAAACAGGTGCACAGCACAGCTGCACATTGTGTCCTTCAGGTCGGGATCTTGTTCGGTACCACAAATAACCATTCTGGATTGCCCTTTGAACCCAGACAGCCCCTCCTAAAATTTGCATTGAAATGTTTACTTTGCTTTGGGCCTCTTTAAATTCTCTGTTTTTTTATCACTTATTTCTCTCCTTTGCAAGAGAAAATAAGTAAACCTCTCTGACTAAAAGGCCTTAGACGAATGAGACTTACGCTTCATAACATATCCTGTAAATCTGCTTTGTAATAAAGATGAAAATCATCACTGGAATTCTGTGTGCAGTTTCCTCTCCTGTGGTCGATTTATTCTGAAAGTACAGAAATTAGGCCATAAGATTCTATGTCACGTAAATCGTTATTTTTCTTATGTCGAATGAACCTAACCTCCGATATCTAACTAATCACAATAATCATGATTATGGTTAAATTTTACCATCACTATGATAAACTTGAGTTTCATACCTATTATTATCATATTTCTTATTATTTTATCTCACGTTTCTTCAAATCTTCATTTTAATCCCAAATAATTGTCAAACACTAGATATTAACATAATAACGATATTACGAAATGGATTCAAACACACATATATATATATATATATATATATATATATATATATATATATATATATATATATATATATATATATATATATATATATATATATATATATATATATATATATATATATAAATATATATATATATATATATATATATATATATATATATATATATATATATATATATCTATCTATATATATATATATATATATATATATATATATATATATATATATATACATATACATATATATATACATATATATATATATATATATATACATATACATATACATATATATATATATATATATATATATATATATATATATATATATATATATATATATATATATATATATATATATATATATATATATATATATATATATATATATATATGTGTGTGTGTGTGTGTGTGTGTGTGTGTGTGTGTGTGTGTGTGTGTGTGTGTAAAAAGTAAAAAAAAAAAAATTATTACCAATGAAAAGCTACCTCAGAGGTTTAAAGTACCTTATCCATAGAGGTCGATTAAATGATACATGTAAATTATATTTCGTACAACTGGTTTGGAACAAAAGTAACATTGCAATCCACTGCGATCATCAGTCTGTCTCTGTCCGGGTTGTTTACCCACGATGGCCACCATGCAAGTAGCAGCTGCCGCCTATATATATTTATATTCATTATTTAACGAAGATGAAGCGAAATAAAAGAAGATGGTGGCAATCAAGGTTATATACTAGATGGGTAGAATACAGCGGTCGGGAATTACTCGCTGACAAGAGATTCCAAGAAGGACCTCTTCCTCACTCCAATCAGCCATGGTAGACATATACGTACTTACACCAAGGGAATGAGACTGACCAAAACAAGGGATTCTACTGTACTATGGACGGCCTTGTTCATAGTCGGTGTCAACAAGTTCAGCAACCTCTGTTGATACGCGTGAAAATACAGGTCCCGTCCACACACTGCGTAACGTGCAAAGAGACCTCCCTTTCATTCGGTTACAATACAAGTTTCGGTTCGCATGTGTGTACCCACCTTAAGAGACCGCACAACCAGAATTCGTTGGAATTAAAATTGACATTAATTACTAAGTTGTGAGACAGTTAATCTTGCTAAATTTTACATATACAAATTATATATATATATATATATATATATATATATATATATATATATATATATATATATATATATATATATATATATATATGATTATTATCACTTTTGTACGTGATTCATTTATCACACATTACCACAGGTGAAAAATAAGAAACGGGGTGTAGGTCCTGATCGGTTTCGACTTTATTTCCAAGCCATTGACGAAGGACTGATACAGAGTGTGAGAAGTCACAAATATATATACTACAAGAACAGTACTGACGAACATACACAACCGTTAGAGGCTCCATATCCCCACTCAGGCCGGTGTCGAGGTAGGAGTGGCCTTTAAAACTCATTTGGCTAAAAATCACAATAGACTCTCAGGGGACATTGCTGATAAACAGACCATACCCCACCTCAGATCCACACCTGACAGGTGTCATGGAGGCGGAGTTTGGAAACTCATTAACATTACTACCCTCGTACTGTGTTTACAAATATGATAATCCTATTTTCATATATCTCTACTGCCTACCTTAAAGTTTAAACAATTAACAAATTTCTTTTGATATTAAAGGATCAAGTTTATACATCCCTTGACTGATATTCATATTATGGTTGTAACTTTCTTTTATGAAGCTAGATTCAATGATGTTCCTTTCCAGTGCATTATTAGAATATACAATCCTTTTTGCCCCTTCCCAGTTGATAGCATGATTGTTCTCACTAACATGTACAAATATACCACTGTTCCCCTTGTGCATATCTCACACATTTCTTATGTTGTTCAATTCTTTTTTCCAGTGCTTTCCCGGTTTGGCCAATATAAAAGTTGTCACAAGACTTACACGGAATTTTATATACACACCCTTTAATATTGTCTGGGGAGTTCTTGATAAGTAAATTTTTCATTGTTGTATTGTTCTTAAATGCGACATTAACACCAAAATTCTTAAGAAGATGAGGGATATCTTTCATACTATTATTATAAGGCAGAACAAGCAAATTTTTTGTGTTGTAAGGTTCTTTCTGGTTTTGATACATAGTCTTTTTTGCCGCTTCAAATGCACTGTTTAATACATTATCAGGATATTTCAATTTTTTGCCTGCATTCCTAATCTTATCTATTTCATCATCAATATATTCAGGGCTACATACCCGTAATGCTCTTAAAAACATAGATGAAAACACTGACTTTTTAACCTTATTGCTTTGTCCAGAATAGAAATGCACATAGGAAGAAATATTAGTGGGTTTTCTATACACACTATATTTAAACCCACTACTATTTCTTCGTATGAGGACATCCAGAAACGGTAAGCACCCATCATTTTCCATTTCCATCGTGAATTTAATTGATGGTACTAATTGATTTAACTTAGCAAAAAAGTTTTTTACATCTTGGTTCCCTGGCCATACACAACTGTCTTTATAAGCTTTCGTTACCTTTTAACAGGTTTTTTCATTTCTTATTGAAACCACTATTCACATTGTATATCGGGCTCTTATTTTATTCTTTAAATGTATAAAGAAGTTGTGCTGACCTCTCCAATTCAGCTACCATACATGTATGGTACAATAAAAACTCACAAAGCAAACTTTCCTGCCAGGCCAATTATCAGTTCAGTTGTTCCGCATCAAATAAGCTAGCGAAGTACTTAGTAGATATTCTCAACCCATTAGTAGTACCATCTCAAATGCAAATATCAAGAATAATGTGGACCTGATAAATAAACTAAATAGTGTAGAGATTAATAGT
>JANJGK010006733.1:0-5000 GCA_039081455.1 Macrobrachium rosenbergii
CCTGATCTGCATAATCATATGTCCCAATCCTTAGCGCCAATCGAAAGACGATCCAGTTGCTGGAAGAATTGGCTGTCCTAAAAAGAAAAATTGTATATTTTTTCCTTTTTCTCCTTCATTAACCATTTCATAAGAGCTCGCAATTTTCGGTTTGCTTATTTCGCATCCTTGATTTGCATATCTGAGCGACTTTGATCTTTGTTTTTATTCTTTTTTCTCAAGTAAATCGTACTCCTTCTCTCGGGTCGGTTCATGGCCTGAATCACCTCTGCATCCGGCCACGGAAGGGGCGAGAATCGAATCACGGGGTCGGTGGCATAAGGCCTCAGCTGCGCGAGAACGCTTCTCTCTGCCCACTGGAATAATACGTCTGTTCTAGTACTTTTTCATTTTATCTTTCGTTATTCAGATAAGGGTTCAATTTGCCATGTAATAGGGACATGGGTGCTGTAACCTAATACCCTGCATTAATATTCCGGCGTTTGTGGGCTTTCTGTCTGGTTCCTGTACGCTCGTGGATTCCTTCTCCTACTGGAGGAAAGCAAGGTATCCTAGCTGTTTTAGCTATGGGTGATCTAGGGATTATCTGCCCGTCGTGAGCATCTAGAAAATATTGGTGTAAGACCAAACCTTGGTTTCTACAAGCAAGTATGTGCCTTCCAAAGAGTGGTAGTGTTCCCTGTGTAGTTCTTGCTATGAGATTTACACAGCTTTTCTGGGAGTGTGAATTTATGCACTAAATTCGTGCGCATCTCCTTCCGTTCCTGGAGAGCGGTGTTCTTTGTGATTACCAGGGCTGCTAGTGAGTTGACCTTGCTGTAAACCTTGAGGCTTATCATCCAGTAAAGGACTCTCGGGTTTATGCCTCGGTTAACGATTCCTCGCAGGGCGCGGCATTTCTCCTTGCACGCAGACCCGCAATGCAATGCAGGCAATGATAGATAAACCCGGTTCCTCTCAGCTGCCCATGTCATTGTTTGGTTGATTTCATCAATTTTCCTTTCAGTTTTGCGGTTTTGGAGACGTTACGAAGACTTCTGCAAATAAAATGTTATTGCCGCGACTAAGAACATATATAATTATTTATTATAGTTATTTGATATACGGAGAGAGAGAGAGAGAGAGAGAGAGAGAGAGAGAGAGAGAGAGAGAGAGAGAGAGAGAGATTATTTCCCACATGTTTAAGAATCTTCCCTTAACAACAGGTAGCTTTACTGAAGAAGCGTAGACAATATGCATGGCATATTTGTGTGTGTATAAGACTAAGTATTTCCATAAAGAATTTTTCATCTTTAAAAAACCCAGCAGGAGTTAGTCATGAAATTCTCTTCACCTTCGTGGAAATCTGTAAATGTAAATCCCAAGGCTAAAATGGAACATTATTCATAAATTTGCGCAAGCAATCAAGCAAGCAAGAAGTTAATTTTTCAAACCCCACTTCATTTCCTCAGCATCGGAATGCATTCCCAGATTTCTGAAAATATTGTCTATTTGAAATATCATCGCTACGTTCAGACCGTCATTCATCTGCAATACTAAATATGATCAGTATACGATCAGTTTCATTCACCTGCAATATTGATGGTTTTGCATAACAGGCATCACATCACGACCCCGCAAATGTCGTTTGAACACATCGCAGAGAAACCCCATTTCCATAATAAATGGTGCAAAGGTCAGCAAATTTCCTCCCGCGCTGCCATATCGCGCCATTATCATTTTTCACAAAACTCATAACAGGGGAAGTGTATCGATACAAATGAGGTTAAGGGAATATCCATTTTTCAAGCGAGAAAAATTTTGTCCCAGCGAAAATCAGCGATTTCGGGGCTTTTCCGCAGTCGCATATATTTGGGAAGGTTTCCCCGGTTATAAAACGTCAAAACAAAATAATGAGTTGTCTCTGGCCATGAATTTATTAGGTAAATCTGGGCTAAAGTAATGTTTCATACTTAACCTATGAAGCTCACCATTTTAACCCATTTTAATGCTTCTCTCCTTGGATTCCCAGTGATTCGTAACCCGAAGAACGGTTATAGTGACGTTAGTGCACCTAACGTGCACTGTAGCGCACTGTAGTGCACTGTAGCCATTACCAGAGGGTGTTTGCAGTGTCCCTTCGGCCCCTAGCTGCATCTACCTTTCAGCCTTTAACTTTGCCTCCACTCTAGCCTCCTGTCTTCAGTCTTGCTGTCCAACACCTCTGACTGTCGCTTCTTAGGGCTAATGTGTGATTGTCTCCCAGTTCCACCTTCAGAACCGTTTACTTCATTTTCATTTTCTGGATTTATCTTGCTGTCCCGCCACTCTAACTCCCTCTCATCTGGAGTGGGCCAGTGCTTGGCTTGACAGCCTAAATTTCGAAAATGAAAATAAAATCAGCAATTCGTAGAGTTAGTGTCATATTTGCAGAAGAGGACAATAACAAATCACAGAACAGAAAGAGGATAAGTTCACCATCAATTACGGTAAATATGTGAAATAGCATATTATGTTATGACTGAAAGAACTGGATTATCTAATATATACATATATATATGTATATATATATATATATATATATATATATATATATATATATATATATATATATATATATATATATATATATATATATATATATATATATATATAATTTATATATATATATATATATATATATATATATATATATATATATATATATATATATATATATATATATATATATATTATATATGTATGTATGTATGTATGTATGTATGCACGGCAGAAATCTTCGCACGACTAAAGAAAGAATGACTCAGTTTTTATAGCACATAGAAATAGGAAATTAAACTGAAGCTCACAAAGATAGCAGAAACAGCAAATCTTCAAATGTAAATAAAAAATCGCGAAACTTAATCCGCTAAAGAATCATGATGGTTTTATTTCCTTCGCCTAAAACTCCAAACGGAAACAAGATCATTTTGTATCTAATGTTTGACTGATCTTGAATAGTGGCTGCTTGCAGCTGAAAGGAAGACTTTTTTTTTTTTTTTTTTTTTTTTTACCCAGAGAAGATATGAGGAACAAATTTGGTGTAAACATATTGAGGAGTATTTTTAGTTTTATGTAAAAAAAAAACTATTGTGCCGGCTTTGTCTGTCCGTCCTCACTTTTTCTGTCCGCCCTCATATCTTAAAAACTACTGAGGCTAGAGGGCTGCTAATTGGTATGTTGATCATCCACCCTCCACTCATCAAACATAACAAATTGCAGCCCTCTAGCCTCAATAGTTTTTATTTTATTCAAGGTTAAAGTTAGCCACAATCGTGCTTCTGGCAACTGTATAGGACAGGCCACCACTGGGTCGTGGTTAAAGTTTCGTGGGCAGCGGCTCATACTGTATTATACCGAGACTACCGAAAGATAGATCTATTTTCGGTGGCCTTGATTATATGCTGTGCAGAAAACTCGATTGCGTTGAAGAAACTTTGGCGTATTTTTTGTTTCTATTATTCCATCGTTGCTAAATACGAACTAGCATTCAGTATATTCACCGTAAGGGGATAGTGTCGTCAGTGCACCCCACTCAGTGCACTGTAGGCATTACTTAAGATTCTTTACAGCATCCCTTGGGACCCTAGCTGCAACCCCTTTTATTCCTTTTACTGTATCTCCATTCATATTCTCTTTCATCCTTCTTACTTTCCACCATCTCCTAACCATTGCTTCATAGTGCAACTGCTTTGAGGTCTTCTTGTTGCGCCTTTCAGATCTCCTTTACTCCCAATTTCCCTTTCAGCGCTGAATGACCTCGCCATAGGTCCCAGCGCTTGGCCTTTGGCCTAAATTTGATAAACGTTCATTATATTGTAATTTTACAACCAGCCCATTCATTCATCACCCGATTGACACATTCTAGCCATGATTATGACTTTCTCAAAAACGCTGGTTAGTTTGAGGAAATTCTTTAATATAACTTTTTATTATTGCTCCTTCTAACTTCAGTGACACTGAAATTAAATTTCCTGCCTCGGACCAGCGGCGACAACGAACAGTGAAAGTTTTCCCCTCGGGGTTTCTCTCTAAACTTAGCAAAATGTGTGTTTAGTTTTTGGCCAATTAGAAAACTTCCCTCGTAGACATTCTTTGCTAGAACTCACTAAACATGTCGGTTACAGTATTGCCGTTTTTTATGAATAACGGTTTAAACAAGTGGCTTAGTCTCAGGCAATCTGCATTTCCAGGGAAGCCACACTTCCTCTGGTGCGTCCTCAGACAAAGATGTCGAGACAAAGGAAACTGAAGGGAATTGGAAAAGAAAAAGGTTTGTTTTGGACAACGTTTTATTTCTCCTTTGTTCGTGCACATTTAGGATTCACCCTGCATTGCAATTCTACATTCCTCTGGTTGCTTTTGCTAAGTGAAAAAATTGACAGAAAAAACACTAAACAAAAAGAATCTATTCGGTTCTGTTCAAAAGGACACTCAAAAGAATTTTTCTTGAACTTTCACCTGTCATTCATGATTCCAATGTTTATTTTTCAGGAATGAATAATTAAAAGGTAATTTCATTCAAGAAGGGATAATAATTTACATACTTATTCGAGGTGAGGGGTTAAAACATCAGGACCATGTGTGTATATCTGTCTGTCTCTCTGTTTATATATGTCTATATATACATATATATAATATATATGTATATATTATATATACACAGATAAACATATATATATATATATATATATATATATATATATATATATATATATATTATATATATATATATATATATATATTGTATACACATATACATACAGACATGCATATACATATACATACATAGATAAACAGAGACAGATAGATATACACACATGGTCCTGATGTTTTAACACCTCATCTCGAGTAAGTATGTAAAGTATTTTCCCCTTCTTGAATGAAATTACCTTTTACTTATTTATTACTAAAAAAAAATCACTGGAATCATGAACGACAGGCGAGAATTCAGTAAAAATTCTTTTGAGTTTCCTTTGAAC
>JANJGK010006733.1:7500-12500 GCA_039081455.1 Macrobrachium rosenbergii
ATCCCATTATTCACTTTTATCCTCAGAAGCCCTTCACAATATAAAATCTGCATTTTGTTTATCACTTTCTATGTTATCTTTTAATTGACGCGCTTCGCAACAAGTGGACAAAAAATGGCTATTATGTTGCCCTGGTTAAAAAAAAAAGAAGAAAATAGACGAATTGGGATTCAATTTTCATATCAAGTTTCTTCGATAAATCCACTTGAATATCAATTAGGAGACTTCCCTGTTAGCCGGAGAGTATGACGCACAAATTTCATAGGGAAATATTGACAGAAGAATGACCCCCAATTAACATTTTTTTTTATTTTTACAGATAATTTTTTTGCCGATGAGAAATTAATTAATGGTGGCCATTATCCTTCCTCTTATTTTTGGTTGGTAATTTTTACCCAGAGACAAAATTATTAATTAAACATTATATTTGCCACAATCACTTAATGATAATTTTCACCATTGTCTCTACATGTTGTGCCACGTAGAGGGATAGTGCCTCCTGTGCACCTTACGTGGTGCACTGTAGGGCGTTACTTAAGGTTCTTTGCAGCGTCCCTTCGGGCCCTAGCTGCAACCCCTTTCATTCCTTTTACTGTACCTCCATTCATATTTTCTGTCTTCCGTCTTATTTTATACCCTCTCGTAACAATTGTTTATGGTGCAACTGCGAGACTTTCCTCCTGTTACACCTTTCAGAACTTTTTACTCATGATTTTCCTTTCAGCGCTGAATGACCTCATAAGTCCCAGTGCTTGGCTTTTGGCCGGAATTGTATATTCCAATTCCTATTAATATTTTACTGATCCTTACCGGAAAAAAGTGACATAACAACATTAGAAGCTGAGACAAAGTCGCCACTATTCTTTCCTCAGACATTCCCAAAAGAGACCCGGGTCTTCGTCAAACCGGAACCTGAATTATTCAAGTCAGCGACGCGTACTGTTCACAAGTGCTCCGCTTGTAACCGAAATTATGCAAATTCCTGAAACGGCCCGGAAAGAAGCAGGAGAAGAATTATTCCTCTTTCAAATGAGGGCACCCATAATTCAATTAGAGGACGATTTGTAATTACAAAACTGCAGAGCAGAACGACCTTAGGTGGAAGCATAGGACTTATGATAATGAGGCAATTACATTCTGGGGGAGGTAAAAGGAGTGAGGAGGGAGGAGGGAGGGGTGTTTAGTGGATTGTATGTCATATGCTGATGATTCCAAATTCATTATCATTCCCCAAAAATATGGTAAGCTAAGACTCATGAATTGTGTGTGCGTGTATATATATATATATATATATATATATATATATATATATATATATATATATATATATATAATGTATATATATATTTGTATATATATACAGTATATAAATTTTATATATATATATATATATATATATATATATATATATATATATATATATATATATATATATATATATATATATATTGAGAGAGAGAGAGAGAGAGAGAGAGAGAGAGACGTGTGTGTGTGTGTGTATGTGTGTGTTTTATTCCTTAACGTTGTGGAGAAATTTTCCATACATATCGATCTTTTTCTCTTGTTATTTAAACTTTACCTCGTTCATTTCTTTTGCCGCAGAGAGAGAGAGAGAGAGAGAGAGAGAGAGAGCAAACAATTGCATAACACATTTTCCCCATTCTGTCTTCTCGACATTAGTGCCATTCTCTTTGCAGGCTGCTGCATCTTTGGCTAAAAGGACGGAACAGGGAACGCATCTGCCCGCAGGTGTTTTGCATACTGACGGAAGATGGAAAACCATCGTTAGCTGAAAAATGTAAAAAAAAAAAAAAAAAAAGCAAAGGTAAAATCAGCTGAGAAACGAAAGCAATCTGTGGAAAGCGCGAATTAGGTTTTTCGTTCTTTTAATGCAAAAACACTTATCACTTTGCTACCTTGGTGAGGTGATGACTTTTTCCACAGGCCTTCTTTTTCCTCTCTGGCTTTTAGGAAGATTAGGCAAAAAAACTTGGGCGCGGGACAATTTTCATGACACCTTTCCGAGATTGTTGGCACTGTGCCCAAGATAGCTGCCCTGAAATTGCGAGGTGATCGGTTTCTGAAAGGCTGGATATTTTGCTTCGAGAAACCTCGGCTTCTACGTGATATCGACCACTGCCTTCACTTAACAAGGATTTACAGCTGTCATTTATATCGTAGCAAAGAAGAAGGTGAATAATGAATATCAGTGAGAAATCGGTGGCCAGAAATGAGCAACCTGACAGGTAACAATTAATGATTACCCATAGGAGAGGGTAGTGCCGTCAGTGCACCTCACGTGTTGCACTGTAGGCATTATTACTTGATGTTGTTTGCAGCGTCCCTTTGTCCCCAAGCTGCAACCCCTTTCATTCCTTTGACTGTACCTCCAGTCTTATTCTCTCTCTTCCATCTGACTTTCATCCACCCTCTCTAACAATTGTTTCATAGTGCAGATGCGAGGTTTTCCTCCTGTTACACCTTTCAAACCATTTTAGTCTCAGTTTCCCTTTCAGCGCTGAATGACCTCATGGGTCCCAGCGCTTGGCCTTTGGCCTAAATTCTATATTCCTAATGATTACATTTTCAGGGGAGATGGAAATGTAATTTCTTTTTTGAACAAGAACTTGGTGGAGGCTTGCGGTCTTAGAACGCAGAAGATGTAGCAGAATTGATCGTACTTGTCCCGTCGATAACCACGAGAGAGAGAGAGAGAGAGAGAGAGAGAGAGAGAGAGAGAGAGAGAGAGAGAGAAAACACGTGACAATTCATGTCATTGACCAATTTTCTTTCTTTTTCTTTTTCTCGGAAAACTTTTTCTTGAAACTTTAAAAAGGGTCAGAATGGGAGAGAGAAAGTTGAATCTCGCGTCCATTTTCTCTCAAAAAATTCCTTTTAAAAAATGTGCAGTGAAATTCTGTGCTCAAGTATGGTTCAGAGAATTTTCATATTTCGAGGAAGAAATTGTGAAGCATGATTTAGTGTCTTCACCCAGCCGGATTTGCTCAGTCCGCTCTGTGCATTTGGGTGAATGAAGATGAGAGAGAGAGAGTGAGAGAGGTTTATATCGTTGTTAACAATTTACTGAAAATGATAAATCATCAAAACAGTTATATATATTTACACTGCGCATTTTAGGATAAAGATAAGAGAGAGAGAGAGAGAGAGAGAGAGAGAGAGAGAGAGAGAGAGAGAGAGAGAGAGAGAGAGAGAGAGAGAGAGAGAGAGAGGTTGATATCATAATCAGGAATTAAAGTAGAATGTTTGAATCGTCAAAAAAGTTAGGTTGTAACTCGATTACTGCCTATTTAACAAACTAATGGTTTTCAGTTTTTGGCCACTTAGTGTCAGATTTAACTAAAAAAATTCTTGCACTCCAGTTATAGAGCAATACACGGTAAGACGTAGTACATAAACGTGGGTCCTATTATTATTATTATTATATTATTGTTATTATTATTATTATTACTATTATTATTATTATTATTATTATTCAGAAGATAAACCCATACCCATATGGAACAAGCCCACCATAGGGGCCATTTACTTAAAATTCAAGCTTCCGAAGAATATTATGGGACTCATTTGAATAAATTCACAGAATAGGAGATGGAGAGAAAAAATGAGAAATTATTAAATTGATAAATATACTGATAAACATATAAATGAATAAGTAAAATACAAATTAAATTGTTTTAGGGAAGTAATGCATTACACCTGAGTTACTTAATGAGGAACATTTATACTTAAATGTTAGAAACTTATTATCTAAAGTATATAGTTTGGAAGATCTCATGTATTTTAACAAGTACTTTTTTCTCCTCTGTGGTGTTTTAGAGAGTAGTATCGTGCTTTCTCCTCTGCCACCTTGTACTCTGACTTTACTGCTTCTTTGTAGATTATCAGGGATGCTAAATTTGCAATTGCAAGAGGGTCACTCCTTGCAACATGGAACAGGCAGTTCACTGAATGCATTGTCAAATATATATATTTTTTTTATTAATTTTTGCACTGATGAATTTATCAATTATCATATTCTAACAAACTTGCAACTCAATTTTAGGTTTGACGCAAGATAAATTAATAAATCCAGTGCAGTCCGTGATATATAGAGAATGTAGAAAGGTAAACAGTGTAATTACTATGAATGCACACGTACAGTATATATTATGTAATAACTGTGTACATATAACATATCTAATTTTTCCTGCCAAAAGAAACGGCTGTAAAGCATCGCCCTGTTCTTCTTCTTCTTCATCTTCTTCTTCTTCTTCCTGACAGAAACTGTATGAGAGCGTCAGCCCTGTCGTCTCCCCCGGGAAATTAATTCAGGATAGTTGTTGTGTATAACCACGAGATATGGCGAATTCTACTCCTGAAGGAGCCACAGGTAAGTCCCACATTGTAAATTTTCTTCTTGAAGTCACAGACGAATTCACTGATGTTTTAGTTGAATACTTTCGTATAATGTTAATCTCGTGTTTCAGATAATTATGTGTTCCTAAGGGGAAATAGATAGTTGAAATTAATTATAACATGAACCTTATCCTAACAAAATTGGTTAACCAAAAAAGCCAGATGTGTTCAGTCAATGGCTCTGAGACAAACTTATCAATTCCATAACGTGAAATAAATCATGTTCGTGAAAAATCAACTGTCTTTATTATCAACTTAACATCAAGGAAGGTTTTCCTCTTGTTACACCTTTCAAACCTCCTTTACTCTCAGTTTTCCTCTCACCGCTGAATGACCTCACAGGTCTCGGCTCTTGGCCTTTGGCCTAAATTTTATATCCTAATAATAATGCTTATGTATCATTTCATATTATCAAAAACTCCTACATTCCTTATGATTTGTATGGAAAATATCCTTCCCATATCCCTGAAAACATTTATGGGAACTGTTGAAAGCAATTTCAATTGCCATAGATGGCAAGAGTGCATTTTAATGGACGACTCAGCTCTGCCATTTTCCCCGGATTGAACCGACCGTCGCATCTG
>JANJGK010006733.1:15000-35349 GCA_039081455.1 Macrobrachium rosenbergii
GTTCGAGCCCACGGGACGACGAACTTATTATCAACTAAAAGATTTCCCTTCGGTAACATATATGAAAATATATTATTTCCGAGGTAGAGCGAATTGGATATTAAAGGACGTGTGTAGCTTACTGATTGTATATGAATCACGGTGATGTGATAAAAAGTCATAATATGGCTGCGTGCGACAAACGGACTACACGGTTAGCATGGCAGAGGTGGGTCGTCTCTAAATACAAACACCTGAGTTCGACGGGCGATTTGTATATGGGAGACGATGTCTACTTATACCTCACTTGCTGGCCGCGTGGGTTAAATGCGTCCACTGTAGTCCTGAGTTCTTGTCCTTCGCTGGTTCGAGCCCACGGGACGACGAACTTATTATCAACTAAAAAATTCCCCTTCGGTAACATATATGAAAATATATTATTTCCGAGGTAGAGCGAATTTGATATTAAAGGACGTTTGTAGCTTACTGATTATATATATATATATATATATATATATATATATATATATATATATATATATATATATATATATATATATATATATATATATATATATATATATATATATATATATATATATATATATATATATATGTGTGTGTGTGTGTGTGTGTGCGTGCGTGTGTGTGTGTGCGTGCGTGTGCATGTGCGTGTGCGTGTAAGAGTGTGTGACAGACAGACAGACAGAGATAGAGGCCTTGTGACACCGAACAACAAAACTTCAAAAAGTGAGAGAGAGATTGAGAGAAGTAGTAATCCGATCGAAAAATGAAAATTCCAATCCTGGAAAGCGAAAACCTTTCGTTTATAAACACAGCGATGGTACTTTTGATTTTTTGTTCCATAGCAATAGGAATAAACGCATTAAAGCCACAACAAAGATATTCCGGAATTAATATTTAAAATGCCCAGCGACAAAGAGTTTTATTGGATTTTGTGTTTGAATGAACTGATGGAAATGTTTTTTATATTATCCCGGAGAGCTAATGCTCCCATTTTCGCTGTTAGCGTCACCAGAAGGATTTGCATTTAATTACCAGGCAGATGCTGTGCATTTTTGAAAGCTCTGAAGCACAAAGTGCACGAAGGTATATTAAAAAAATATATACACACATTAGAGCAACTACACACATACATACACGCACGCATAACGGATTAGAGAATCATTCTGTGAAATCCAAATGCCCTAATTCGGGTTTTTCATATAGCTCATTCTGTTAAATCGAATTAAGCTGACAAATTATGGGAGCGAAGTTTTAATTCCTTTAGGCTTAATATTTTAGTTTTTCAATGACATTAAAGATTACTGATTTTGGTTCACGTATGAACCGAGATTAAACAATCATTCTGTGTAGTCCAAATGTACTAAATAGGGTTTTTCATAGGACTGAATTTGTCAGATTAAGTGCATTTGATAAATTATGAAAGCGAAGTTTTGTGCCCTTTAAACATATTTTATTTTTCAAAGACATTAAAGATTGTTGATTTAACGAAAGTATTATTCCCTCGACTGACCATCTCTGTTGTGGTTCACCAAATACTGTCATTTGATTTTATTTTTTTTTTAATATTCATATTGGAAAAACAAATCCATAGTTATGTACTTACAAATAAATCAAAATATAGAACTTTTGGGAATCTGTTTGAAATTGGGAATCGACCAGATTCTCGAAAGCTCTCCATTTAGAGTGATTTTTAAATATACTTGGACCCAAACATAACTGTGGATTTGTTTCTCCATTTCAAGACTCATGCTACTCTGAGTATTTTTTAATATTCATACTATAATCACACTGTGATTCATAGTTTCCACCTCAGCAAAGAAAACAAATTCTTTGTGTTTTCATTTTAACTGCTTCCTCCAGTCATCTTTGCCTAGTGATTTATCAGTGTTTTTTCCACAATGTTTACATTTCCGAATGAGATTTTGAGGCTTCTCTCCAAGATAAATGTTTGGACTGACTTCTCGTGCATTCACAGATAACGTTTTGGAACAGACACACAACGAGTTGTATTTATTCTTATGATTACTGTCAACACACACTCGCTTAGATGCTTATTTTGAATTTGCTTTTTTCTTTTTTTGTAAATGGGAAAATTGTCTGTGCGTCGATACACTTAATATTGTTGGGTTAGCCTTTAATTGGTCCTAAATATTTCACGTATCTTGTGGCAGAAGTCTACAGATTTTCGGTGCGAATGACTTGATCATAAATATTCCGGTATCTACAGTATGTAGGAATAAGATTCGTCCGTGCAAATATTAGAGACACAGACAGACAGACAGACAGAGACACAGAGAGGAGGCAAATAGACAAACAGACAGGGGCCTCGAGAGAGGGAGTAAATAGAGAGACAGGCAGACAGACAGATAGAGGAGGGCAGAGAAACGGACAGACTGACAGAGACAGAGAGGGGGCAGACAGACACACTGAGAGAGGAGCCAAAGAGACAGACAGGTTGAGACATTGAAAGAGGAGGCAAAGTGAGACAGACAGACTGACAGACAGACAGCAAGGGGTATTGAGAGAGGAGGCAAAGGGACAGACAGACAGACAGAGGAGGGCAGAGAATCAGACAGATTGACATACACAGAGGGGGCAGACAGACAAATAGACAGGGACATTGAGAGAGGGGGCAAAGAGCAAGATAGACATGTCGACAGACAGAGACACTGAGAGAAGGGGCAAAGAGACAGACAGACAGACAGACAGTCAGAAACATTGAGAGAAGGGACAAAGAGACAGACAGCCAGCCACACAGCAAACAGAGAAGCGTGTTCTGTAATGTCAGTCCTGTTTATACGTTTCACAATCTGTCTGTAAAGGACTGGAGAAGAATACCTTGCACCCTCGCCTCCCATTCAGTAAATGGTGCAACAGAAAGCACCATAACGCACCATGCAAATGGTGCAACAGAAAGCACCATAACGCACCATGCAAATGGTGCAACAGAAAGCACCATAACGCACCATGCAAATGGTGCAACAGAAAGTATAATGCAACTGGAGAGCTCGCTTTAATAACAGAGAGAGAAAGGTTGAGGCTTAACCAGGCACTCACTCACTTCGGCTGCTCATCTCGAATACATTAGCGCCCAGTTCTTCAAAAGAGCCTTTTGTAGCTTTAGCCTTCAAATGCATATTGTTCCGCCCTTGATCTTCCGCTGCCTTCTCTTTTCATTATGCAAACGAGGATTTGCGCTTCCTGGTACTCTCTCTCTCTCTCTCTCTCTCTCTCTCTCTCTCTCTCTCTCTCTCTCTCTCTCTGGTGTTCCCTCGAAAGCCCTTTTGTTTTCACTGACCCCTCATCACTTTGGGTTTTATTTAAAGTGGCCGGAATACGATGCTTTTATCTGTCTGTCTTTCTATCTGTGTGTCTACTTACATATCTGTCTTCCTATTTTTTTTATCTGTCTCTGTGTCTATCTGTCTCTGTGTCTGTCTGTCTGTTTGTGTCTCTGTCTTTCTATCTATCTATCTGTCTGTCTGTCTGTCTGTCTGTCTGTCTGTCTACCGACCTATCTATCTTTCTATTTTTTATCTGTCTGTCTCTGTGTCTGTCTGTCTGTTTGTGTCTCTGTCTTTCTATCTATCTTTCTGTCGGTCTGTCTGTCTGTCTGTCTGTCTGTCTGTCTACCGACCTATCTATCTTTCTGTTTTTTATCTGTCTGTCTCTGTGTCTATCTGTCTGTCTGTCTGTCTGTTTGTGTGTCTGTCTTTCTATCTATCTTTCTGTCTGTCTGTCTGTCTACCGACCTATCTATCTTTCTGTCTGTCTGTCTCAGTGTCTATCTATCTGTCTATCTATCTATCTATCTATCTTTCTATGTATCTATCTGTCTTTCTATCTATCTCTCTATCTCTCTATTTGTCTGCGTACCTACCTATCTATCTTTGTATCTTTCTCTCTGTCTGTCTACCTACCTATCTATCTTTCTGTCTTCCTCTCTACCTACCTATCTATCTATCTTTCCCATGTGTCTGTCTACGTACCTCTCTATTTTTCTCTCTTTCTCTCTTTCTCTCTGTCTGTCTACCTGCCTATCTTGTTTCGATGGTCTATACTAAATATACCATTAAATATCTAAAATGCTCGGAAATGACAGGCTTCTGCCCTAACAACAAGCACTGTAATTCGAATAAGCTGTACAATTGTTTTTTTCTTATTTTATAAATAAAAAATCTAAAATCTAAAACAACAAATAGGTAAAAATATAAAAAAACCCATAAGTAATAATATATATGCTTGATATTTTTACGTGTGTTTTTTCTATTTTTTTATTCTTTTTTTTCTCTCTCTCTCTCTCTCTCTCTCTCTCTCTCTCTCTCTCTCTCTCTCTCTCTCTCTTCAAGTACCAAATTCACTGCTTGGGTCAACAGAGAGCCAATGGAATGCGCCCACCTCGCCCCTGGTCTCTCGTTCCAAAAAATCGAAAGCTGGTCCCTGGTCCCTGGTCCCTCAGTCTGCGAGCCGCTTCCCTTTATACCGCAGAGCTACGAGGACCGTCGGAGGTGAGGAAGGGCCCGGAGGGTTGGGGGGGGTTAGTTGTAGGCTGAGCTTTCAACGATTTTCGATATTTCAGCCGAAGGACCGGGCAGAAAAAAAAAATATATTTATTCCTATGGATTCAGCTCCGAAGACTTTTTTTTTTTCTTTTTCATGGGGGAGAGTCCATTCAGAGATCTGATTCGATATTTTTCAATATTGAGCTGACCTGGAAAAAGCTTTCTCCGATGGCTGCGCCTCCAATGGCATTCTCTGGGACTTCCTTATCTTACAATTTTCGCTCTCTTTCGCGGAATCTGGGGATGGGATTCTCTCTCTCTCTCTCTCTCTCTCTCTCTCTCTCTCTCTCTCTCTCTCTCTCTCTCTCTCTCTCTCTCTCTCCCCTGCATGACAAAACTTTCCACCAGAACGATTTGGAGTCGAGTGGAATTGAAGAGATTGTACAGTATATTTCCCTCTATAGACAGAAAGTTTTAAATGTTTTCCACGAAGCAAATCTCGTATACTAAATATATTTATAAACTAATGTTTTTCTTTCATCGGAAATGTGCACAAGTCAATGAGTTCAGCACTCTGGTTGAATGTTTTTCCTTCATGAAGTCTTTTTTTTTTTTCATGATAATTTTCGTGCAAGAGTAATGAAATTTGACTTCGTTATCTGCTAACTGGAAAATAGAAGCTAAAGAAAAAAATAGATTTTACTCCTTTTGAAATCTGGTGGTATTAATCTTTCATACGTCATGTGTCGTTCTGTCTCTTAGCTTGTAGGATTAACAGAAAATAAATTATCTGATTATCTTTTAAGGTTCACTGATATTTTCACTCACTGTTAACGTAAACGTCGCGTCCAGATTTGTGTAGATGGATGCTAATGATGTCTCTTTATTCGTAAAAGAAAACAAGTCAAAATTGCGCCGAAGTTTCTTCGGCGCAGTCGAGTTTTCTGTACAGCCGCTACAGCGTATAATCAAGGCCACCGAAAATAAATCTGTCTTTCGGTGGTCTCGGTATAATGCTGTATGAGCCGCGGCCCATGAAACTTTAACCACGGCTCAGTGGTAGCCTATCCTATATAGTTGCCAGAAGCACGATTATGGCTAACTTTAACCTTAGATAAAATAACTACTGAGGCTAGAGGGATGCAATATGGTATGTTTGATGATTGGAGGGTGGATGATCAACATACCAGTTTGCAGCCGTCTAGCCTCAAAGTTTTATAAGATCTGAGGGCGGACAGAAATAGTGCGGACAGAAAAAAGTGCAGACGTACAGACAAAGCGGGACAATAGTTTTCTTTTCTAAAAACTAAAAGCATGAATTGTAAAGCATATTCGAATTACAGCGGTTCTTTTAAGGGTAGAAGCCTGTAATTTCTGATTGCTTTACATATTCTGTCGTGGATTGTGCTGCACTCTTAAATATTCATAATTATGACAAATTAAAATCTTACATTTTCCACTACTGAAATGTAAAATCGAACACAAAACCTAAACAACACGAAATTTTTCCCAAGGTTCTGATGATTTATACGCCACGTAATTGCTATGGCTCTAATTGGCCTGTGAAACAAATATGAATCTGAGTTTGATTTTTGCGAATCTCTCTATAGCAGATGAAATCCTCTTACAGCAAATTTGGGAGATTGATTTTCCGTACGACGTAATTCGACCTATTATATTCCACTCCACATTCAATGAATCAGTTGTCCCTCTCTCCAAATATTAATACAATTCACTCATTATTTCCCCATAATGCATTTTGCAGATTCTGCACGACCCTCCCGTTTCGTGATAATCTCCTTCTCAGCATAGTACGAGTTATCTCATTTCCCCTTCCCTCTTTATCTCGTGCATTTCATTGTTTCCTCTTTCGTACGAGGCAGCGAAGGCAATATATATCCAAGCCAATTAACATTATCCTCTCAACCATAGCCTTAATTGGAATTTGATGGGCGATCCGGATGCATTCGTGAGACTGCAAATGAAAGATGCAAATGGGCCCAGTCTACTTAGTGCAGCCCTCTGCCTCTTCATGTAATTCGCGATGGAGAAGAAATGATCATTAATCATGATTTGATGTTTGCTTTGTTGGGACTCAGAATTCTGGAGTTGCTGTTTTCTAGAGGTGCTATTTTTTAGGGTTGCTGTTTTCTAGAGTTGGCAGTTTTTTAGAGTTGCTATTTTCTAGAGTTGCAATTTTCCACTTTGAGCAGGGCTGGTTTACAAAGTTGTTATGAGTGAAATGATGTTCTTAAACAAGATGTTTTGTTGCTTCCCTAAATAGATAGATAGATAGATAGATAGATAGATAGGTAACTACTTTTAGACGAACGTCATAAATGATACCTGTGTGCATATATATATATATATATATATATATATATATATATATATATATATATATATATATATATATATATATATATATATATATATATATATATATAAATTAGACGAACGTCATAAATGATACCTGTGTGTATATGTATACATATATATATATATATATATATATATATATATATATATATATATATATATATATATATATATATGAAATATAAAAATACCGTATGGTGCTTTCTCAGTTATCAATAGAAGGATCCACAGTAATACTCTTGTCTAGAAAGACAAAATGTATTTGTAAAAATATTTTCAGAGTTTATTTAAGCTCTAAATATTTTTTACCAATACATTTCGTCTTTCTAGGCAAGAGTATTACTGTGGATCCTTTTATTGAGATATATATATGTACACACACACACACACACACACACACACACACATATATATATATATATATATATATATATATATATATATATATATATATATATATATATATATATATATATATATATATATATATATATATGTACATATATATATCTCAATGAAAGGAGATATATATATGTACATATATATATATATATATATATATATATATATATATATATATATATATATATGTATATATATATGTATATATATATTTATATATATGTATATATATATCCTTTTCTTTTCGTAATTTCAGTTTGACCCCTGAACGTCGAGAGCATAGCCTGTTATAAAATCCTTTTTATTTTAATCTCTTTTTTTGTAAGAATAACATCTAGTCGGGACAAATCTGTGATTTCCTGGTACATCTCAAAACAAAAAGAAAAAAAAAACAACTAAAAAGATTTACCTTTTTCTGAAGCGCATGAATTATCCTGACTAAAAAAATGGTTTGCCTTGAAAACATTTTGTTTTTAGGTAGCTCGAATCATTTTTGCTGTTGTTGTCGTCTCTCGAGTGAAATAAAAGTTTAATTAAACTTTTAGTTTCTTTTTTTTGGGGGGCCGCTATTTTGGACTGCTGTCAATAGTTTTATGCACAACCAGAATGCTTTTAAGTCGAACGCGAAAGAATTCCTCTGGGAAACTAGATCAGGGAAGTTTGGATTAGGCTAAAAAGTTTGCAGGAATGCTGAATGTAAAACAAAATTTGGTTATTGAGTGCAAAAGTATATTTATATGACGCCTGATAGAATTCATACCTCATCCCATACTTGGCTGAACTTTGATTAGTTTATGGAAATACGAGTGAGTATTCCGTAATGTGGATTTCACTTTTAGGCGGTGATTTTGAAAAGTAACTCCAAGTCTTTTGCTTAAAATCTTAAAATACTGCGGCTTCAGTTGTTGCCATAAGCATGTGACAATAACTGATCAGTACTGAACTTAGAAACATGACAAAAACCACAAGTTGGAGAATAAATATATTTCAGAAATCTAGGCACAGCACATTTCAGAGCAACGCGATATTTGTTCTCAAGGTTGTGGTCTATTTCAAGCAAGTTGATGACGGCTCGATTTTCTCTAGTCCGACCTCTTTAAGGAAACGACAGAATGTGTAGTTGACGAATGTCCTGACTTTAGCATAAAAGCCCCAAATTTGAGGCCTCAGAGTACAGACATGATACATAATACAGTTCAATGCGAATGTCCTAAGCTTAACATGAAAGCCCCAGAATATGAGGCCCCTGAGAAAAGACATGATGCAGATCAATACGAATGTCCTAACTTTAACATAAAAGCCCCAGATTATGAGGCCCCTGAGTAAAGACATGATGCAGATCAATACGAATGTCCTAACTTTAACATAAAAGCCCCAGATTATGAGGCCCCTGAGTAAAGACATGATGCAGATCAATACGAATGTCCTAACTTTAACATAAAAGCCCCAGATTATGAAGCCCCTGAGTAAAGACATGATGCAGATCAATACGAATGTCCTAACTTTAACATAAAAGCCCCTGATTATGAGGCCCCTGAGTAAATACATGATGCAGATCAATACGAATGTCCTAACTTTAACATAAAAGCCCCAGATTATGAGGCCCCTGAGTAAAGACATGATGCAGATCAATACGAATGTCCTAACTTTAACATAAAAGCCCCAGATTATGAGGCCTCTGAGTAAAGACATGATGCAGATCAATACGAATGTCCTAACTTTAACATAAAAGCCCCAGATTATGAGGCCCCTGAGTAAAGACATGATGCAGATCAATACGAATGTCCTAACTTTAACATAAAAGCCCCAGATTATGAGGCCCCTGAGTAAAGACATGATGCAGATCAATACGAATGTCCTAACTTTAACATAAAAGCCCCAGATTATGAAGCCCCTGAGTAAAGACATGATGCAGATCAATACGAATGTCCTAACTTTAACATAAAAGCCCCTGATTATGAGGCCCCTGAGTAAATACATGATGCAGATCAATACGAATGTCCTAACTTTAACATAAAAGCCCCAGATTATGAGGCCCCTGAGTAAAGACATGATGCAGATCAATACGAATGTCCTAACTTTAACATAAAAGCCCCAGATTATGAGGCCTCTGAGTAAAGACATGATGCAGA
This sequence comes from Macrobrachium rosenbergii, assembly GCA_039081455.1. Classification (NCBI taxonomy): domain Eukaryota; kingdom Metazoa; phylum Arthropoda; class Malacostraca; order Decapoda; family Palaemonidae; genus Macrobrachium; species Macrobrachium rosenbergii. Next base: position 24,422 of record JANJGK010006733.1, read on the forward strand.
TCAATACGAATGTCCTAACTTTAACATAAAAGCCCCAGATTATGAGGCCCCTGAGTAAAGACATGATGCAGATCAATACGAATGTCCTAACTTTAACATAAAAACCCCAGATTATGAGGCCCCTGAGTAAAGACATGATGCAGATCAATACGAATGTCCTAACTTTAACATAAAAGCCCCAGATTATGAGGCCCCTGAGTAAAGACATGATGCAGATCAATACGAATGTCCTAACTTTAACATAAAAGCCCCAGATTATGAGGCCCCTGAGTAAAGACATGATGCAGATCAATACGAATGTCCTAACTTTAACATAAAAGCCTCAGATTATGAGGCCCCTGAGTAAAGACATGATGCAGATCAATACGAATGTCCTAACTTTAACATAAAAGCCCCAGATTATGAGGCCCCTGAGTAAAGACATGATGCAGATCAATACGAATGTCCTAACTTTAACATAAAAGCCCCTGATTATGAGGCCCCTGAGTAAAGACATGATGCAGATCAATACGAATGTCCTAACTTTAACATAAAAGCCTCAGATTATGAGGCCCCTGAGTAAAGACATGATGCAGACCAATACGAATGTCCTAACTTTAACATAAAAGCCCCAGATTATGAGGCCCCTGAGTAAAGACATGATACATAATGCGGTTCAATACGAATGTCCTAAGTTTAACATGAAAGCCCCAGAATATGCGGCCTCTGAATAATAATAATAATAATAATAATAATAATAATAATAATAATAATAATAATAATAATAATAATGGTGAAGAAATCTACAATGGGGTAAATGTAAATATATATTAGAAATTATGTATCTGTATACAAACGATAGCTTTCGAGAATCTGCTCGGTTGAGGAGAATCGAGCAGGTTCTCGAAAGCTCTCGCTTTGTATATATATATATATATATATATTTCTAAAATATATATTTACATTTACACCATTGTAGATTTCTCCACCATTTTAGTGACTCATGCTATTATGAGGTCTTTACGATTAATAATAATAATAATAATAATAATAATAATAATAATAATAATAATAATAATAATAATAATAATAATAAAGTGAGTAACATACGGTGCCGTAGGGAAGTAGTTTTCAATGTCAGTGCTGCCTTCGGTGTGCCAGGTTTACAGTCCTTCAAAATGGTGTAGAAATTCCTTCTCCTCAGATCGTAAAGGCCGTAATAACAGGTCGAAGGTCATGACATAAGCGCAGTGTAAGGAGCTAAAATTTATTTTACTCCCTAACGCTTCCTGAAAGCACATTAATCCCCGTTTCACTCTGAAGAAGAAGAAGAAGAAGAAGAAGAAGAAGAAGAAGAAGAACCTTGTTGACAACTGAAGGTATTTCAGTTCATTGGCAATAAAATCATTACTGGCATGAAAAATGTAAATCAGGCTTACAACCCAGTACAAGTTGGCCAAGAAAAGCATAAAAAAAATTGCTTGCTTTTCTAGCTTAAGGGCATTAGGAACTCTGAAAAAACAAAAAACAGTGATGGTAATGACTCTAATATCAATGATAATCATCGTATGATTACTGCCGACACTAATTATCAATCCGCTCCAAATCTCTCTCATTAGTTAATAGGGAATGTCAGGTGTTTAACTTCCTGACAGGGAAAAATATTAAATGCAAGTGTTTTATTATTATTATTATTATTATTATTATTATTATTATTATTATTATTATTATTATTAAGGCTAATCCTGATAATGGTTTGTGCCCATTATTTTCATTTCTAAATCAAAGGCTACTGAACTTGTTTACATTTTGGATAAAAGATTGTAATAAAAGAAGGTTTGAGTGTTTTTATTATGGTACTTTCACTTCGATCTTCCCCAATATGTAATGTATATATACACATACACACTTACATATGTATATATATATATATATATATATATATATATATATATATATATATATACATATATATATATATATATATATATATATATATATATATATATATATATATATATATATATATATATATATATACGCATAAATAGTTACATACAAATACAGCATATATATATATATATATATATATATATATATATATATATATATATATATATATATATATATATATATATATGTAAAATAAACATCCATAGAGTCTGCGTAACGAGTGTACCTAAGAAGCATTCGATAAGAAGAAACTTTGGGTCTCCCTGCTCGAATTTACGCCCTAATGAATTCAAGTCCATTGTTGGAACTTGGGAGACGGAGGCGGACGAGATAGAGTTTACGTGGCCTAAACGGCCGAAGTTCCCAAGCTAGATTCAACCCTTGTTTAGTTTCTCTTCATGAACAGCTTCTTGGGTTTAATAATAATAATAATAATAATAATAAGGTTTGGAACCTAACAACCCCAATTTGATGCGCTGAAGCAAAGTTTCTTCCTGATAAAGGAGAGAAGAAGTGTACGGGAGTGGTCGTTAGACCTGCAAGTAATATGGCAGTTTCTTTCGCTTCTTACTCGTCCACTGAAGCCAAGGAGATTCCCCTACCTTCCTTCCCCAAATACAATTTAAGAATTCAGCTGCTGTTTTTATTTGATTTCATCATTATGTAAATAATATCAAGCATAAAATTCCAACCCTATATTACTTAAAATGACAAGTGGTTATGTAATGCATAACATTAAATTGAAAGACTAATCTGCAGCCGGTAATAATTTATAAATTCAACTGCTATTTCTATTTGATTTCATCAGCTTGTGTTTAATGTATTGCATAAAATTCCAAGCTACAGACATGAACGACTGAAGGCATGTGATGCATTCAGATATTTTACTCTATCCTCAAGCAAGGAAGCACCTCGATATCAGGTCTAATCCCTTATATCGGCGCTGAAGCAGCGAGAACATGACGTGAGGCCCTTAGGAAGGGTCGCCTTGGCTTGTCCCGAATTTAAGAGACAAGCAGATGGATACAAGATCGCCTGCGCCTAAGCCTCTCTCTCTCTCTCTCTCTCTCTCTCTCTCTCTCTCTCTCTCTCTCTCTCTCTCTCTCTCTGCGCGCGGGGTTTAGAGAGTGAAAGCTAATTAGCATAAGTGTATGCTTTGCCCGAGAGTAAATGGTATTTATTCACATACGTGGTCCCAGTGCACGGAGGGTCTTTATTGTGGCGATAATTGATTGCATTTTCTTTCTGCCTCTTCACAAACCTCAACGATAGAATTTGCAGTTTTTTTTTATTTTTTTTACTGGCGTGTTATTTCTTTTGTTGCCTTTCTGTTTACTTCGTCTGTTAGTAATTCATTTGTCCTCTCTCTCTCTCTCTCTTTATATATATATATATATATATATATATATATATATATATATATATATATATATATATATATATATATATATATATATATATATATATATATATATATATACACACACACATATATATGCTGTATATATACAATATTCTAAGAGATTAATATTACATTACATTTGTAAAAGGCGACCTCAAGAGAGCCATAAAACAAGGGACATATCATTAAGACAATTCAGCCGTCGTACAGAACTGGAAACGTAATATTAAGTTGTGATGAATGGGAGGATTCTATCTGATGTAGCAAAGGAGGGAATTGAGGTAGTGCACAGTAATCCTCGGGGATTTCGTCTGAATATAATGAGAAGAAAGGATCAGGATAATTAAGTATTCTGGTATTCATCTGTAATGTGTATTTGTGTGTGTGTGTGTGAGAGAGAGATTGTGAGTTGCAGTGTCCTAGGCTATACTGGAGTAAGGCTTACATATATACGAATATATATATATATATATATATATATATATATATATATATATATATATATATATATATATACATATATATACTATATATGTATATATATATATATATATATATATATATATATATATATATATATTTAGAGAGAGAGAGAGAGAGAGAGAGAGAGAGAAATGAATGACATAACAGATGAACCATACAGAAGAGAAACAGAAGAAATAAAACGTGAGTGAACGAATAAATCCAGAGTGAATTCGCTCGTCGAGGTTTGCGAAGAGGCAGAACGAAACTGCAATCAATTATCGCTACAAGAAAGACGCTCCATTAACTGGATCCCAGAACGTGTGTGCATAAACAATGTTTACCCTCGGGCAAAGCATACACTCATGTTAATCAGCCTTCACTCTCTAAACCCCGAGAGAGAGAGAGAGAGAGAGAGAGAGAGAGAGAGAGAGAGAGAGAGAGAGAGAGAGAGAGAGATCCAAGCTTAAGCGCAGGCGATATATATCTTGTATCCATCTGCTTGTCTCTTAAATTCGAGACTAAGTCTATGAGATCCTTCCAAAGGACTTCACGTCATGTTCTCGCTGCTTTAGCTGCCATAACGGGGATTAGATCTTTCAGTATCGAGGTGTTTCCATTGCCTGAGGGAAGAGAAAAATATCTTAATGCATCACATTTCTTCAGTCGTTCATATCTGCATCTTGGAATTTTATACTTCATATTATTACAAGATGATGAAATGAATTAGGAATACATGATAACCACACCGCTCTGTTCTAGTTTCAGACCAGCCTTTACAAATGCAGTTTACTTTTTATTGCATGTCACTGGGAACATACCGACTGCTGCAGATATCCATTGCTATGGCAGAATTATCCACAGAAGATTTGGAAGGTAGATTCATTAATTTGGCAATTCATGGGAAAAGAAATTTAATGTCCTAGATAGAAAAAAAATAGCTTACTTTAGCAAAAGTTTAAATACAGGGAAAGGAACAGATACTGATGCATCAGACAACAGCTGATTTAAGATGTTAGTTTAACAATTCTTGGGAAGAGAAGTTTCCCAGATAGAAAGAAAATAGCCTGCTAGAGGAAAAGTTTGGATGCGTTGAAAGGAAACAGATACTGGTGTATTTGACAACAGCTGATACAAGACCTGAGTGAAATAAAGACAACAAAAGGACAGATAGCTTCCTAGAACTTTTTTTTATAGCGCTGACCCAATTCTTGAATGCCAGTAACAAAATGAAGATAAGAAAATAATTCTCTGTGGAGCGGTTCATAAAATAGATTCTGGCCAAGCCATGAGGTGCAAACGTACTAACTTTTTTCAAGAGATAGAGCGCGATAGAATTCGATAAATGTTTGATTGTATCCACGCTCACGGGTGCATTTGATCTTTTCATTTTATGTCGTGTATATAATTTTTTTTATCATTTATTGATGTGTGAGGATTTTCGTCTTCTCTCTATGGGTACTTGAAACTTTTCACAAAGGATCCTGGCTCGCAGATTCTTTTCGCCACTGACAAGTTTCCGTGGCAGGAGGCCAACTGTCAGCGAACAGAGATCTCACATTCCCAACAAGGTGTCTAACGAAGCGTGACGTGCGATAAATTAAAAAGAGAAACAGAAAAATGGATAATTTTGCTATTTCTTTCTTATTTTATGGATGAATAAAAGGATAAGAAAAAATCAACAGCACAATTTGTGAGGCGTTCCATCAAAAGTTTTTCTTTTCATTTTTTCACCATAATTGACATCTTTCCTCTCTATTACCGGACTTAGTAAGGGGATGTAGTGCCGTCAGTGCGCCTCAGACAGTGAACTGTAGGCCCCTAGCTGCGCCCATTTTTTAGCTCTCTTCAGCCTTACTGTCCAGCCTCTCTAACTATTACTTGTTAGTGGAACTGTGTGGTTTTCTCATAATTCTACCTTTAGATCTTTGTCTTATATTAGTTATTTTGTGGGTCCTCCGACTTGCTGTTCAACCACTCTAACTCCCTCTTTTCTCTATCTCAAACGGTGAATGGCCGCAAGTAGGCTACTTTAGTGCTTGGCTTAACAACCGGAATTATTATTATTATTATTATTATTATTATTATTATTATTATTATTATTATTATTATTATTATTATTATTATTCAGAAGATGAACCCTATTCATATGGAACACGCCCACCAAAGGGGACATTGACTTGAAATTCCAGAAGCTTCCGAAGAACATTAAAGTGTTCATTAGAAAGAAGCAGCAGAAGGGAAAAGGAAATAGAGAAAGAAGAGATCTCACTCATTAAAAAAGAAAACATAAATAAACCAATTAACAAACAGATAGAAATGTAATCCTCATAAATTTCAATCATTGGTAGATCTGGCCGCAAGGGAAATGATAATTTAATGGAAATGACTATTTAAGGGAAATGTTTCTTTATGGCTAATTTTCCTAGTCAACGTGATATTGATGGCCTCATTTCTCTCCAAACGGGCTCCGGAATTCTCGAAAATGCCACGTTTTCGGCCTCGCTTTAATTTCTGGATTTTCCATTGCTGTGCTCAGTGGAATTTTCGCCTCTGTGCAATTGCACCAGCACTAGATACCATATATATATATATATATATATATATATATATATATATATATATATATATATATATATATATATATATATATATATATGTATTTTTGGATATATATTTAGTTGTTTATTTGTATATACATGTGTATATACATACATATATACATACATATATATATACATACATGCATATATACATACATCCCTATATATATATATATATATATATATATATATATATATATATATATATATATATATATGTGTGTGTATGTGTGCGTATGTATAAATTCATCTACAGGTGATGTCACACAATTTGAAACATGAATACCGCATTGGGCTTCGAGAATCTTCCCAAATAAGTTAAACTCATTCTCTCTCTCTCTCTCTCTCTCTCTCTCTCTCTCTCTCTCTCTCTCTCTCTCTCTCTCTCTCTCTCTCTCCATGCATGAATCGGGAGACTCCGTAACCTAGTTAAACTGAAATAGCGTCTGTAAACTTCGGAAGAAAAAAAAAAAAAAAAGAATGTGTAAAATATCGCCCACCATAAAGGCAAGGTAAGCCGCGGCCTCCTTCTCTGTCTCCGAAGAAATGGAAAATAAGTATGAAGTAACTTCAGAGACTCACTCACTTTTAAAACCTTTTATGCCTCAACTTTCTTCAGTGATTTTGCTCCAGTTAAAACACCGCTTTTTTTTTCTCCTCGTATTTCTCAAGGGTCGTTATCTATTTTTTTTTTGGGGGGGTAGATGTTTTTTCTTTGGAACAAGAGGCGCTGGCTGAAGTATATTCCCATTCCGGAATTCTCATTTTAGTCAAATATGAATGTTGAATATCACTGGATAAAAATGGACATTATTTAATACCGTTCATATACTGTACTATGCATGGAGTGTAAGGATTCCTGGAATTTTCAATAAGTTATAAAGTTTTTCGTGCTGATATTTTTTTCTCTCTGAAGTTTTCCTTGGAATGGGAACTGGAATATAAAATTTAGGCAAAAGGCCTATCGCTGGGGCCTATAAGGTTATTCATTGACGAAAGGGAAACTGAGAGCAAAAAAGTTTGAAAGGTGTAACAGGAGGAAAACCTCAAAGCAGTTGCAATATGAAACAATTTTTAGGAGAGGGTTGAGGAAAGTAAGATGGAAGAAAGAGAATGCGAACGGAGGGACAGTAAAAGAAATGAAAGAGGTTGCAGTTACGGGACGCAGGAAAGAACTTTAAGTAATGCCTACAGTGCACCGCGTGAGGTGCACTGACGACACTACCTTCCCTCTTATGGAGCTGAAGTTTTCCTTAAAAAAAGACTCCTGAAGGATTCTTTGGATCATTTTCAAGAATACTAACAATCGAACCTCAGTTTGGATTGAAACTTCGAATAAAAAACTTTTGTTTTAATTTCTCGATATTTCATTTTATGTTAAGTTGGATATAACTTCAGAAGTGCCTTATTACGTCAATAATAATAATAATAATAATAATAATAATAATAATAATAATAATAATAATAATAATAATAATAATAATAATTAATTCTTCAACGACAAAAAATTAAATTAGGTCTTATTTATATTATTATTATTGTTATTATTATTATTATTATGATTATTATTATTATTATTATTATTATTATTATTATTATTATTATAACAACAATAATAATAACAACAAAGCTCGAAAATAGGTAGAAGGAAAAGAGCCTCCCCATAACAGACCTGTTATACAATTCCTCCAGCAACATTACGCTGCCCTTGGGAAATAGCTGGAACCCAACAAGTGCACAGCACAAAAAATTAGACAAAAAATAAAAGAGGAAGCAGGAGATGCGTTTTCCCACTTTCTCTCCGCTTCTGAACGCTTCCTAATAATTCACAATGTACTTGGTTTGTATGAGAGCCCACACGTAGGAAGAGAAGACTGGGCATAATATTGTTTCTCTCTTTTGTAATGTAAACGAGAGAAGGGGAGAATGAGCGGATATATATATGTATATATATATATATATATATATATATATATATATATATTATATATATATATATATATATATATATATATGTAACGTGAGCTGTTGAAGTTGCCCCGAGAAGCTACTATAGAAGTGTCATTTCCTCCGCCGTTGGCCTCAAGTAATTGTGAATGGAAATGCACATTCCAATTCATTTCCAGCAGTTGGATTATTGTCGCTGTTATTAGAAGGAGGGTCACGGCCCTCAGCTCCAATTGCTGCCTATTAGCTCCGGTCTCGTGTTCGTTTAAGACGTTCATTAGCGACTTAAGCGATATGTTGTCATCCTAAGACGCCCGTTCGATGTTAGTTTTTTCGAATATCGTACGCGCATTCGAACACGCATACATAAGTATATATACATATATATATATATATTTATATATATATATATATATATATATATATATATATATATATATATATATATACATACTATGTATATATATACATATCTATGTGTGTGTGTGCGCGCGCGCGCGCAAGTGAGTTCCTAATTTCATCTTGAGCACTCTTAGACTTGGTTTAAATTGCTGCTGAAATAACTCGAGTATTAACGTAAACCTGTGACCTACATTACTTAATACACTTGCAGAATTGAGAGAGAGAGAGAGAGAGAGAGAGAGAGAGAGAGAGAGAGAGAGAGAGAGAGAGAGAGAGAGAGAAATATTTATTTAACGACGTAGCAAATATTGGGAGTGACAAGTTGCCAGTAACAGGAACAGTTAGTCGTTCAAGCTTTCTTGTCAACAGTTAGAAGGGGTCACTCCTCAGATTACACCGAGAGAGAGAGAGAGAGAGAGAGAGAGAGAGAGAGAGAGAGAGAGAGAGAGAGAGAGAGAGAGAGAGAGAGTACCCTTCCCTGCGTATACTATGGTATGCAAGTTTCTGCGTCAGAAATTACAAGGGATCACTCCTAAAATTGCACTGGGCTCTGGAGAGAGAGAGAGAGAGAGAGAGAGAGAGAGAGAGAGAGAGAGAGAGAGAGAGAGGTTTCGGGGTACGCATCCCTTTCTATCCTGAATTACTCATATGCGAGTGTCTGTTTTCGCGCACGCGCGCACACACGCACACGCACACACCCCTGGCGGCTTCATTCAAATGATTATCTAACTTCATAACATGCATTTCATATAAATTTGCAAAGTTACAAAGACAAAGAAAAATGAATAAAACTATTAATTTTCCATCATTGTAAAATAGCAGAAGGATAGAAGAACATGGCAGATATACAGACGAGAGAGAGAGAGAGAGAATATACAATTCATTTGTCTGAATAGGCGTTCCTGACAAGTTCCCTTAAGCATTCTTATCCATCTGCATATTGACATGATTTCGGAGATAATTTCACTGCAATTCCTCATTTCAAATTGCTGACATTATAAGGCCGATCTTCAGAGTGTAATGAAGTGCAAGGAACATTGTCGTCAGGAAATGCTCTGTTTCCATAGCAACTGCCTCAGAGGAAAATACAGTAGCTTTTACCAGGAATAATACACCTACGTGAAGAGCATCTAAGTATTCCCTTTAATACTCAAAAGTACTGCTGAATACTTACAATGGCCGGGCGTTCACTTCATCACAACCAGACCTCGTTGTGATTCTTCGATATATATATATATATATATATATATATATATATATATATATATATATATATATATATATATATATATATATATATATATATATATATATATTCACATTATATGATAATGAAATCCACGAGAGAACAGGAACACAGAAATAAACAATCCAAAAAGCTCAAACAAACGAAAATGACATTCTCGGCGAAGAAAACGGGAACACACACAACCTTTCATTTGCCCAATTCGGGAAAAATGCAAATCACCCGCGTTACCTTTACGTACTTTACATACAAAAAGAGCCACGTCTCTAACTGAAAATAAAAGAGGAAGGACAAAATTCACATTTTGTTAAGTTACAGGACTAACTTTTGGAAGGAATAATTACAATATTTTTCCCTCCAAGTTTTCTTGCTTTTTGGTGAGAAAGTAGCCAAGGTTCAGGTGTTGATTAGGAGATAGCGGGGACAATTTGCCCTCGAATTCTGTCTCAGGGAATATTTTCGTGTTATCTTTATCTTTCCTCCGTGTGTAAATTGCTGGGGGAAATTTTCCCCAATTCAGGAAAGGTTTTTTTTTATTATTTTCTGTTAAGCACGCCTCGTGTACTCATCCCTCTGGCGAGAAACATTCAACAATTTCTTGAACTTCAGAAGTTCAAGCGAAGATGCAAAGCGTGACTGCCCTAAAACAATTCTCATTTTATTCTTATAATTTACTTACGTTTCCATCAGTTTATTTGTTATTTTGTTAACTTATTTTTCTTTTTTAATAAGTGATCTCTTCTTTCTGTATTTCCTATTACTTGAATTTCAAGGTAATGGTCCCTGTGGTGGGTTTGTTCCATATGAAGAGGGTTCATCTTCTGAATAATAGTAATAATAATAATAATTTGGCAGCAGACCCTCTTTTAAACAGGTTCTATTGAATATTATTGCTGCTTCAGCTACATTACTTTGTAGAAGACTTTTTCTATTT
>JANJGK010006734.1:0-5000 GCA_039081455.1 Macrobrachium rosenbergii
CACACACACACAACACACACACACACACATAATATATATATATTATATATATATATATATATATATATATATATTATATTATATATATATAGACACCCAAATAGACAGATTTAACGTAGCACAACATTATGCAAAGAGAAAAAAATATATAATATGTCTCGATAAATTATATTTCTTTCTGACAAACACACAAACAATTTTATCATCAGCTTACTTCAACAGTTCATCAGCTCGGCCCTTCATTTTTTTTTATTGCCTCCAGTTTCGAGGACGCCGTGATAAAGCAAATATATTTACCTTCGTAATTAAAAGAGTAATGTTTATAATGTTTTCCTAAAATGAAAAATGACTTTACACTGACCATCCAGCGTAGGCAAAAAAAAAAAAAAAAACATAATTTTTCGTGTATGTTTTTCATCTTCACTCCATCACAGTTTACGTAAATTTAGTAAAAAAAAAAATAACCCATCATTTGAAAGGCGGTTAATTTATCTTGTTTTTCCTGTCAAAATATTTTATGTATAATTTTTTACATCGAATTTTGGTGAATATATTCTATAAATAGCTCATCAGGGCTATTTATCTGGAATTCTTATAGACGTTGCTTTCCTTTTTTTTGGGGGGGGAGGGGGGTTTATCCAATAGTATACAACTATTCAGCATAGAAATGGTAGCACAATTTTCATTCAAGAAAAATAAATACAAAGGCTCACTGGTATTTCAAAAAGAAACACGCATTAATATCATAAATAACAATATATATATATATATATATATATATATATATATATAATATATAATATATATATATATATATATATATATATATATAATATACTATAAATATATATATATATATTATATGTATATCATATATACATATATATATACTGCATATATATACATACATACATACATACATACATACATACAAACACACACATACATACACACACACACGCAATATATATATATATATATATATATATATATATATATAATATATATATATATATAATATATAATATATATATATATATATATATATATAATATATATAATATATATACGTCCTGTGTAAGTGTATTTGTGTGTGTCTGCGTGTCTAAGCAGCTAAAGAGATTCTCGTAAAAACTCACAAGATTTAGCACCGATGAGAACGACCTTCTGAAGTCATCTGCAAAATAGAATAAGATTATATGAGCACAGAGATGGAGCCCAACCAGCTGTAAAAGAATCATACTGGTCAGATAAAAAAGTGAAAAAAGTCAACAAAGAAAAAAATATGACAAAATAAACGAAGAAATTTGCATATAATGACCATATTCAATTCTTTCCCGGGGCTTAGAGCAGTGTTTCTCAAACTGGGGATTATTATCCCCGTGGGGCTAATGAAGCCGTTTCTGGGGGGGGGGGGGGCGAGGCACTAAATTCCAATTTGTAATAAAAGGAAACGATGATTTAAATTTAATTTTTTGTCACAAGAGAATAATATCTAAAACCTAAATTCTTTATGTCTTAAGACTTGAGTAAAAGTGGAATTAATTTCTTACATACAAAGTGCATTAGAAATTAAGCATTCTAATATTCTTCTTTCCTTTATATTATAACTTCATATACCTGAAGAGGAATGGGGGTAGGGGTAATGGTGATCTGTCACACCACTGCCGGGTAGGTAACGATGCCCAAAAATTTGAGAACCACTGGCTTACAGATATCACGAGCAGAAATTTAAAATCCCCAAATTCGTCAGTGATAATTCATTGACATGAGAAGAAGAAGAAGGAGAAACTTACAACTCATTTCTTTTTGTTATTCATAACGATGGTTGTTATGACGAAGTAATATTATTATTGAGTGACCTAAAAAAAACAACAAAAAAAACTAAAAGAATCACTAATCTTACAAGATTAGTGAAAAATGATAGATAAGACAGGAAGAAGAAGCTTACAACTCATTTCATTTTGGCACTCATAACCAAAGTTGTTATGAAGAAATTATTATTAAATGACCAAAAAACAAAAACTTGAAAGAACCACTAATCATATACGATTAGTGAAAAATGATTGATATGAGAGGAAGAAGAGACTTACAACTTATTTCTTTTTGTCATTCATAACCAAGGTTGTTATGAAGAAGTTATTATTGAATGACCTAAAATACAAAAAAAAAAAAATGGAAAGAACCACGAATCTTATAAGATTAGTGGAAAATGATTGATATGAGAGGAAGAAGAAACTTACAACTCACTTCTTTTTGGCATTCATAACCAAGGTTGTTATGGCGAACTTATTATTAAATGACCTAAAAAACAAAAAAACAAAAACTTGAAAGAACCACTAATCTTATAAGATTACCCAACCAACAATATATTACTATGCAGAGGAAGAAGAAACTTACAACCCACTTCTTTTTGGCATTCATAACCAAGGTTGTTATGACGAAGTTATTATTAAATGACCTAAAAAAAAACTTGAAAGGACAACGAATCTTATGAGATGATCCAACCAACAACAATAATATTATGCAGAAACAGACTGAATTTCAAAAAATAAATGTTTAGGGGGATGCAAGCAAGAGTGGAAATTATATGACAGCAGTTTAGGGGCAGCCTCAGAAACTTGGCAGATAAGAAATGCGCCAGACTTATCGCTTTTTTTTTTTTTTTTTTTTTTTGCCTGTTCACTTGTCGTATCTCGTGCGAAGGAAGGAAGAAATTCTTTGTAACATTTTGTAATATTTTTATTTCTTACTGCTTAGACGTGATCAGTGGCGTCGCTACGGGGGTGGGAGCCAGGAGGGGTCGCCCCCCAAGTCAGATGCTTGGCCCCCCAGTTGAAATTTCCTTGTAGCTAAACCTTAACCCTTAAAATATTTGATACATTTGCATATAGCTAGATTTTTAAAAAAAATAATTGAAAATTGAGCTCTATATTTTCAAATACAGGTTTACTAATTACTAATACTATTATTTTCCATCATTTAAATTGATAAATACATTCGAGAACAGCATACTTTACTAATTACAGAACTGGTACATTAGTTTTGTGTAATTTTCTTTGGCACCCCAAAAAAATTTCTTGGCCCACCTAGGCACCCCCAACTGATGGAATGCCAGCTAGGTCACTGGACATGATGTTAATTTATGATGATTTAAAAGGAAATTATGCGATTTTTTATGTAATTTGGGTATTTCTTTGACTTTACATTATCCCCTGTTATTCCTGTTGTTTTATTGATGCAATGTTTTCTACTCAACTGATTACACTTCACGATTGATTAATTAGTGTCTGAGTGAGAATATCAAATATCTATTATCTATTTACATCAATTCCTGTTTCTGATTATAAATAAGTGATCAACAATGATAATTCATTTATAAAGACTCTTTCTAACATGTATTTATTTGTCAACAGAATTATTATCACTTGAAACTGGAATTATACAATATTTTGAATGTGATTCCTTGAAAACCCCTAATTTCTAAACCAATTTCTTGAATTTAGCTTTCTGGGGGAAATTCAAATAAAAGTTTTTGCAATGTTATTATTATTATTATTATTATTATTATTATTATTATTATTATTATTATTATTATTATTATTATTATTATTATTATTATTATTACATTGAATTTAGCGTTCTAGAGGAATTAGCTGATACTTTAAATGAGTACTCAGCTTAATTTCTTTCAATAGCTGAAATATCTAGGAAAAATTCCATAGTTAGGACACTTTGGATGAGTACGCAGCCTAAATTTCATTTAACAGTTAAAATATCTAAAAAAAATGTCATAATACTGGAGTCTCGTAGCACCAAGTAAGAGCTACCCTACAGTCAAAGTTTTTGAAACCTCAACCACTCAGTCTTACTCTAACTGTGGTGTATATTATGTTCATTTTCTTCTGCAAAGTTGAATTTTCTTGTTGTGTTTCATTTTTGAAGGTAGATTTGAAAATTATGTATTCTTAAAGCAAACGGAATGTCATTTCACTAATACCCTTTCTTTACATAATTGTGTGTACAGTGGGTGTTGTTTGAACACTTCATGATGACATTTCAATATTCATCCCCAATTTATTATGGTTACAGAGGTCCGGCAATCTCATTTATGATTACAAGGGGTCCGTGGAGCTTTGGGAGTTGAGAACCACTGCTCTGACACCTTTACTTTTGCGATCAGTTACCCGGTTTTTTTTTTTGCAATAAACGATCCTTCTGGACCTGTTCTCTGAGCTAGTTTTAATCCCTTTGTCATCTCTTATGATTTGTGTAAGGGGACGAAGAGTCTGGCACAAGTCCCAGTTAGCAGGACTTTCAGCTCAGTTTGTCAGAAAACTGTTTTTTTATGATATGTCAAAGTATCTTGTGTCTTCTAAAGTTGCCGCCACAAATTCTTCATGTCTTTATTTATTTAAATATCTTGCTGTGTTTTATTCCTCTATCTGCTTTTATACACACACACCCATATATATATATATATATATATATATATATATATATATATATATATATATATATATATATATATATATATTTATACATATATATATATATATATATATATATATATATATATATATATATATATATGCCTACACATATTTATACAAATATATATATACATACACATCTATACATATATATATAAATGGATGTCTGTATATGCATGTGTGAGTGTGTGTGTATGTGTGTATGTTCCAGCATAACTCTGAAACGCATGTAGCAATTTCAACCAAACTTGGTATACATATGGCTCACTATCTCGAAAAGAATACTGTGGGGGTAAGACATCACTGGCACAAAGGGCACCAAAGGGGTTGGGGTGGGAAGGGCTACCTTGAAACGGGGCTGATTCTTCTCGTAGACTTAGTAACTAAAAAAACTCTACGAATTCATCATACTTCATTTCAGTATACATGACTTACTATCTGGAAAACAAAACGGTTGGGGGGGGGGGTAAGACATCACTGGCACCAAAGGGGGTGAGGGTGGGAAGG
>JANJGK010006734.1:10000-30000 GCA_039081455.1 Macrobrachium rosenbergii
AAATATGGAATAAATAGGTTCTTATACAAAACATGGAACAGGAAATTAAGTTCTTATACAAAATATGGAATAAATATTAAGTTCTTGTGTAAAATATGGAATAAAAAAAATTAAGAAACTTACGGAAATAATGTGAGAAATTCACCGTCTCTTGTGAACCCAATTCCCATTGTCATATGCAAATGTATACTAATTACGTTGATACGTATAATGTCATCGGAGGGTACGTGACTGATTTACTAAGCTAGTAAGACAAAGCCTTCAATTGGCAAAGTATTCCCGGTTTAAGAATACAAGAGGTTATTGGAATAGAATGGAATGGAACGGAATATAGAATTTTGGCCCAAGGCCAAGCACCGGGACCCACGAGGTCATTCAGCGCTGAAACAGAAATTGACAGTAAGAAGGTTTGAAAGGTGTAACAGGAGGAAAACCTCAAAGCAGTTGTACTATGAAACAATTGTTAGGAGAGGGTGGAAAGTAAGATGGAAGTAAGAGAATATGAAAGGAGGTACAGTAAAAGGAATGAAAGGGGTTGCAGCTTAAGTAATGCCTACAGTCCACCGCATGAGGTGCACTGACGGCACTAACCCCATACGGGGAATATACGTATTTGAATGGCTTATAAATTTTCTTTGATGAGCCTGAAACTGCCAAGCTTAGGCTGGGGAAAAAATGTTTAAATATAACTAAGCACATTCACCTTCACAAACGGCTGTTAAAATTATTGGATAATTAGAGGTTTATAAAGCCCTCAGGTCCAATGAACCTCTAGATATATTTTGACTTCATTAAAAGGATTAGAATAGACACTTACCAACCAATTAGGATATTTCCCAGAAATATTATACAAGAATACCCTTGTAAAATGACATGCTTCCTAAATCATCATTATATAATATTTTCCACATTCTCCGTGACAAAACATAAAAACATTCAGACAAATAATTCTAGTCGCGAAAAATAAAAACGACGTATTTTTACACAATATTTTTTTCACAGAGACTCAACAAACGGGAAGCGTTGTAGTATAATACTACATGAAAGGAAAGAGAAAACGTTCGTTCCTGGGAGCCTCGTGAAAACGTTAGTAGACATGAAAGCTGAGAATCAGGGAGGGTAGAAATATTGAGTAAATGTGAGAGATCCATCTGGGAAAAAAAAAATAAACCAAACAAGCGTCGAGGGGAGGCGACTTTCAGATAACAATTTGAAGTTAAGGTCTTTGTTTTAAGTGAGTATTTTAAGTGAGTCTTTTGTTTGAAGTGAGTATTTTAGGATAGTCTTTTGTTTGAAGTGAGTATTTTGAGTGAGTCTTTTGTTTTAAGTGAGTATTTAAGTGAGTCTTTGTTTTAAGTGAGTTTTTGTTTTAAGCGAGTCTTTGTTTTAAGTTAGAGTTAGTTTTAAGTGAGTCTTTGTTTTAAGTGCATATTTAATTGAGTCTTTATTTTAAGTGAGAATTTTAAGCCGGTCTTTGTTTTAAGTTAGAGTTAGTTTTAAGTGAGTCTTTGTATAAGTGAGTATTTTGAGTGAGTCTTTGTTTTAAGCGAGTCTTTGTTTTAAGTGAGTATTTTAAGTGAGTCGTTGTTTTAAGTGAGTATTCTATAAGTGAGTCTTTGTTTTAAGTGAGTATTTTAAGTGAGTCTTTGTTAGTCTTTCAGTTAGTTCTTCTTTAAAGTAAGACATCGTTTTAAGTGAGTCTTTGTTTTAAGTGAGTCTTTCGTTTCAATTTAGAGTTAGTTTTAAGTGAGCCTTTAAGTTAGTTCTTTGTTTTAAGTTAGAGTTAGTTTAAGGGAGTCTTTGTTTTAAGCGAGCCTTCAAGTTAGATCTTCGTTTTAAGTGAGTCTTTGTTTTAAGTTAGAGTTAGTTTTAAGTGAGTCTTTGTTTAAAGTGAGTGCTTGTCTTAAGTGAGTCTTTATTTAGCCTTTCTTGTAAGTGAGTCTTAGAGTGAGACTTTGTTATAAGTGAGTATTTTAAGTGAGTCTTTGTTTTAAGGAAGTCTTTGATGCGAGTCCTTATTTGAAGTGAGTCTTTGTTTTAAGTCAGTATTTTAAGTGGGTCTTTACTTTGAGTTTTTGTTTTTAAGGGAGTCTTTGTTTTGAGTAAGTTTTTATCTTCAGCCAGTCTTTGTTTCAAATGATTCTTTATTTTAAGTGAGTCTTTACTTTAAATGAGTCTTAGTTTCAAGTGAGTCTTTCTTAAATCTTTCTCCGTTTTATGTATGTGATACGATATTCACTGGCAGATGACGAGAGAGGGAAACGATATATTTTTCTTTTATTTTGGGGGAAAATGAAACCTGGAAAGTACTGGAAATCTGGATATGTGTGGCATATGAATAATATTTTCTCGTCGCAGGGTACCATTGATCTCGTTAAAGAAACGACAAGCGTTTCAAAATCTATTTTCAGTTTTTCGTAAAAGAAAACTATTGTGCCGGCTTTGTCTGTCCGTACTTTTTTCTGTCTGCCCTCAGATCTTAAAAACTACTGAGGCTAGAGGGCTGCAAATTGGTATGTTGATCATCCACCCTCCAGTCATCAAACATACCAAAATGCAGCCCTCTACCCTCTGTAGTTTTTATTTCATTTAAGGTTACAGTTACCAAAATGCAGCCCTCTACCCTCTGTAGTTTTTATTTCATTTAAGGTTACAGTTAGCCATAATCGTGCTTATGGCAATGATATGGGCCAGGCCACCACCAGGCCGTGGGTAAAGTTTCATGGGCCGCGACTCCTACAGCATTATACCGAGACCACCTAAAGATAGATCTATTTTCGGTGTCCTTGATTATACGCTGTACAGAAATCCTGACTGCGCCTAAGAAACTTCGGCGCATTTTTCACTTGTTTATTAAGTTCTTCTTTGGAGGGGTGGCTAGAGCTCTCAGCTAGCACGCTGTTGGCCCAGCGTTCGAGTCTCCGTCCGGCCAATGAAGAATTAGAGGAATTTATTTCTGGTGATAGAAATTCATTTCTCGCCATAATGTGGTTCGGATTCCTCAGTAAGCTGCAGGTCCCGTTGCTAGATAACCAATTGGTTCTTAGCCACGTAAAATAAGTCTAATCCTTCGGGCCAGCCCTAGGAGACCTGTTAATCAGCTCAGTGGTCTGGTTAAACTAAGATATACTTAACTTTTTACTTGTTTATTGAAGGAACGGCTATCAATTAATTTAACTTGATGGGAAATTCATGTACGAATTGGGAGTAACGCGTATGTGCTGTTATTGATAACACTGGATAAACTGTACTTTAAAAAAAATGTTTGCAATAATCAAGTAAATCAATAATAATAATAATAATAATAATAATAATAATAATAATAATAATAATAATAATAATAATAATAATAATAATAATAAGAAGAAGGAATTAACCTTATGCTAAGTGTTCTCAATATTTTTTTACGAGAAGACTCAATAATAATAATAATAATAATAATAATAATAATAATAATAATAATAATAATAATAATAATAATAATAATAATAATAATAATAATAATAATAATATCCTTTGATGGCTCATGTGTCCTTCAAACACTTATTCAGAAGAAATATTGTTGATGCATAAACACCGTTTAAGTAAATGAATAATAATAATAATAATAATAATAATAATAATAATAATAATAATAATAATAATACTAATAATAATAATAATAATAATAATAATAATAATAATAATAATAATAATAATAATAATACCAGAAGGCTCTTGTATTCTTGAAGCATTGATCCAGAAGCAATATCTTTGATTCATCAAAACCGATTCATGTAACAAATTTAAGATATGCATTCTAAGCACTTATAAATGGATTGACATAAGAGTGATATTATTCTTTTCATGAAAATAGTTGCAAGACACCAACACGTCCAAGCAAAATGAAAGCTGCAATAAAATCGAAATTTCTTTCAAAATCTGCCTGGGATTTATCCAACATACAAGGAGATCTAATGTATCATATTAATTTCATATTTTAACGGGATCATAATCTCTCTGTCATTATGAAATTAGCAGTTCGTTTGAAGCTCAACTTCAAAGGCGTCCAACTTGATGTGATAAAGTATGGCTTCTTAATGGCAAAGGTTGTAGTCTGTAAACAGATTTCAAAGGTACTGGACTTGCAAACAATAATTATGGAGTGCAAACGCCCACTTATTTCGTGATAAAAGCCTTACTTAGCACTAATATACAATAATATGTATTCAGACAGAAATATAAAATTCTTATACATATTTTCTAATAAAATTTTTATGAATTTCTTATGCAACCACAATAATTATGGGGTGCAAACTCCAACTTATTTTATGATAAAAGCCTTACTTAGGACTAATACACAATAATGATACGAACTGAGACAGAAATATCACATTCTTACACATATTTTTTAATAAAATTATTATGAATTTCTTATAATGCAATCACAATGGTTATGGGAGTGTAAACACATAATTACACATAATTATTTAATAATAAAAGCCTTACTTAGCATTAATAACCCATAAAGACAAAAATTTTGATTTCCATAACACGTTTGTAAAATTACGGTGAATGTAATTTTTGTTCATATGTTTATTACAACATGATCATTTTTTTTTATTCAAACTAAGATCAGACTTTAAGATGATAAAATTAAGACTTAAATGCTGTGAAAATTACCAATTTCAAATTTCTCTGAAAATCGCATTTTATTTCACAAATGAGGAAAAAAAATTAAGAACAAAGACCTATTCTTGTATCCCTCATCAGAAAGATGTATGATACCCAGTGAAGATATATTTAAAACATACTTCAAATAGAAGCGATATGTATAAATTACTTGAGACAAAACGTATCAAATCTATATGATAATGAAATTTTTAGTTTTCCTTAAAAGAAAACTATTGTGCCGGCTTTGTCTGTCCGTCCGCACTTTATTCTGTCCGCTCTTTTTCTGTCCGCCCTCAGATCTTAAAAACTACTGAGGCTAGAGGGCTCCAAATTGGTACTGATCATCCACCCTACAATCGTCAAACATAACAAACTGCAGCCCTCTAGCCTCATTAGTTTTTATTTTATTTAAAGGTTAAAGTTAGCCATAATCGTGCTTCTGGCAACGATACAGAATATGCCACCACCTGGCCGTGGTTAAAGTTTCATGGGACACGGCTCATAGAGCATTATACTGAGACCACCGAAAGATAGATCCATTTTCGGCGCCCTTGATTATACGCAGTAGCGGCTGTACAGAAAACTCGAAGAAACTTCGTCGCATTTTTTACTTGTTCTAATTGAAAGACACGAATCTCGGTTAAGAGATATTCAAAACACACCAAACAAACAGACATTATATATTATCCACGTAGGTGGAAACTTATAAAATCTACTGATATTCCACTATTTCCTCTTCTGAACCTTTTTCCTGTCACCTAGTTGTAGGAGTTTTTCTTCTTGGACAGTCCGTGAAATATATTGTGTCTACCACGTTATATTGAAAGAGCAAGCTCCAAACTATTTCTTTTTAGGAGTTAGAGAAACTTTGGAAAATGGGAAGGGAAGGAATTTTTTTGTTTTTGTTTTATTGACTTTCCTTTTATTTTACAATTTTCTTTTGACCATCATCTAATTTGTTTATATGCTATCTCGTTCTGTGGGATTTTTTAAATGGATTTAAATGGACTGGCAGTTAAAAAGATGAACACGGTTTTGTTTGTATGATTTTCATTACAATATATATATATATATATATATATATATATATATATATATATATATATATATACATTACAATATATATACAATATATACATACATATACATACGTAAATACATAGTCTGTATTACATAACACCCTTGATAGGCTCAGGAAGAAGCCAACTTGATTTTTAACCTCAAAGTCAAAGCTAGACTCCACGAAATATCTGACCCTGTTATTGCACTCGCAAACATCCTTCTATTTACGCCCCAATTTTCAAACGTGCATGTCATATAGTTCAATGAGTCCCACGCCCCCCACCTCGTTTCCCCACCCACCCCCCTACCCCTCTGCAAGCAAGCAATAATCCAATACCTTCTAATGAATATCGAGCATACACGACACACCCTTAGAAGTTGTCCCCTTTCCCTCTTAACACTAATTAGAATTAGTTTTGGTGACGTACACCATGAATTAACAAGGGAACCAGGGAAGGCGAGAGACGTATCCGAAATCTGTAGCTGGGGAGGAGCTACTGTGGGGGAGGGGCGTGAACAATGCCCCCGGGGGCAAATTAATGGTGGGATGTATGTATGTATGTATGTATGTACAGTATGTATGTGTATATATATATATATATATATATATATATATATATATATATATATATATATATATGTGGGTGTGTGTGTGTGTATGTATAGAATATACTGGTCACTTTTTACCAGAAACATGTCATTATAATAGCCACAATGCCCTCTTAACTTTTTCGGATAGGCTTGTCACTACAAAGCCTGTGGATCCAAGTGTGTGTGGGTGTGTTCACACAAACACACACACACACACACACATATTTATATACACACATATATATATATATATATATATATATATATATATATATATATATATATATATATATATATATAAGCAAACAACCACAGGGAAGGTGAAAATCCAAGACCAGGTACCAAGCGCTTTCGTGTATTGCGTATACACTTCTTCGGGGGTACAAAGTAAAATAAACAGGCATAAAAAAAGGAAAACTTCACAAACCAAAGATCAAAGCCATCAACAAGCAAAACATTATCATATATATACATATACTGTATATATATATATGCATGTATGTATGTGTATATTATATATATATATATATATATATATATATATATATATATATATATATATATATATATATATATAGCTGAATCACGAAAATATGGAACGTGATGAATATATAAAGGCAAAATCCACTCCACTATGTAAAGGACGACAAATCGAAGAGCCTTGCAGCACTCCATTGTTTCTCTTTCCTTCGTGGATTTTGTCTTTATATATATATATATATATATATATATATATATATATATATATATATATATATATATATATATATACATATATAATGTGCGTGTGTTGAGGTCAAAGTAGGGGTCCCGTGGGCATTACTAGACTGCCGAAATTTTCTAAACCTAGTTCTGTGTTGACCTGTCAACACACTATTTAAAATGAGAATCTCTAAATGTCTGCATATTCAGAATTAAAATAACTGAACGTTGCGTCTCTGTTTTACTTACAGTGTAAAAACATGACACGGGACATAAAGGCTGACATTAGATATAATAATTACAGCTTCAAAAATCTCAGGAAACGGGTGACAGCAACGCTACTTGATCTTGAATGTTAAAGAAAGTAGAAACTCTTTTAATATGTCTCAATTATGTTGACGCAGTGCTAACGAATTCTCGCTATTTTGCAGATAAAAGCAATGCTACTTGTTATTAAATATTAACGTTGAAATAAGTCTCAGCTCTGAGGAACTAATGCCAAGGAATTCTCGCTGTCTTGCTTGCGTCTAACTTGGCTCTCTCTCTCTCTCTCTCTCTCTCTCTCTCTCTCTCTCTCTCTCTCTCTCTCTCTCTCTCTCTCTCTACGTTTAGCTGTGTTGAATTCTTCAAACGCATTCCCCCCTTTTGTATTTCTTCACGGTACCGTCAATGCTACCCACGAGTTTTCTTTATTTCTTTTAAAGCTTTTATGGCAATGGCTCAAAGAAACGACGTTCAAATGAAATCTGAGACAAAATGGAAAGGCAAAAGAAAAACTAATAACCTCACAGCTTCTCCCAGAAACTCATTGCTCCTTCCAGACGTTTGACATCTCTTTTGAAGTCGCGGAAAATGAAATTGCATTTCACTTCTCTCTGACTAGCGAGAAGCAGCAGCAGCAGCAGCAACAGCAAAAGCAGCATTTCTCGACCCAAAAAAAGTTTTCACAAGGTAATAAAATCTGCTGCGGACCAATCCATGCAGCGCGGGCTATATACAAGCTCTTTTTCGCCTCCCGTTTTCTTTCGCTTCCCGTTTTCTTTCGGCTTTCGGGGAAATGTTTACAAATTCCCCGTTGATCTGTTTTTGGATGGCATTTACGTGGAGGGAGAATTTTGCTCTGGGTACGGAGTAAAATACCAAGTTTCACTAAAGGTCTATTTTGTGTTTGACGATGCTATTTCCCCTTATAATTCACATGTCACAATGAATGTTGATTCCGGATGTTGCTTTTGCGGTTTAATATGTACATATGTGGATATATTCTTAGATTTTTATTTATATAGACACACACACACACACACACACACATATATATATATATATATATATATATATATATATATATATGTATGTGTATATATAATAAATAAATATATATATATATATATATATATATATATATTATATATGTATATATATATATATATATATATATATATATATATATATATATATATATATATATATATATATAGCATGATAGAAAATAGGGGTCCACTTGATCTAATGGCATAACCTTTACTCCATTTTGGAAGACTTAGGTTTTGCGCTTAGAGCCACAACTACAAAGTAATTCATGCTAACGAGATTTGCATATATTACCAAATTTTCCTGGAAGTTGGCTCTCATCTGATTATTCATAAATTCCTTCAGACTGGATTATTTTAATTTAACACAATCCAGATAACACAGTTACTCGTTTTATTCTCAAACGCCTTGATAAATCTACTTTCAAACTGGCTTGTGGTCGAAAAGGACTCGATTTAACAAGATAAGCTTTGGAATATGCCTAATTTTTTCCTTAATAATGACATCACAATATGTTTGTTATAGTAATTAAATTTATACACAGTACTTTAACCTACGATTGGATTTCTTAGCTTTTATAGAAACACTTAATAATGTCAACTTCTACATACAAGAAGCTTTGATTTCCTATCAAAGTTTTGTTCACTTCTATATTCACTTCTATGTCTCTTCTTAATCTGATATAAAACAAATATTAGCAACTGGCCTTTCAGAATTGCTTGAAATCTCTTATTTGCATGCTTAATTAAAACATAGGTAACTGAAATTTCATTATCCTTGATGAACATTATGTTTCATTTTCACTGAATGAATGATTTTCTTAAGATATTAGCTACATCTAATGATTACATTTATATAGGCTATCCATCTACTATCCATTTCAGGGACTGAGAGTCATCGTTCTTCTTAAATATCTTTCAAACTAATTATTTGATCGAAATGGTACTTTGACACAGTGTACACGACGCCTCCCGCTAATTTCTGGCAATACAGTGCATCGTCAAATGGTTTTAGTTACGGAGT
Source organism: Macrobrachium rosenbergii (assembly GCA_039081455.1). Classification (NCBI taxonomy): domain Eukaryota; kingdom Metazoa; phylum Arthropoda; class Malacostraca; order Decapoda; family Palaemonidae; genus Macrobrachium; species Macrobrachium rosenbergii. The sequence continues at coordinate 19,343 of JANJGK010006734.1, forward strand.
TTACTCTCGACTTACATGGTGTTGCCAAGCATCGCCAAACTATGTATTCGAACATCCTTTATCCCCATCCCGTCCCTCCCTCTCCTTTCCTCTCCTCATCCCTCCTTCAACCCACTTTCCTGGCCTCCCAATCCCCGCCCCCCACATTCCTGTCTATGGGGGATAGCGGACGTTCGATTGCGTAGAATAGTCCTGCTGACTCATGCGACTTTGCCTTCAAAAGTCAAGAGTAAACGCCTTAACTAACATCATTTGACAATGCACTATATTACCGAAAATTAGCGGGAGGTGTCTTGTACACTGTGTCAAAGTACCATTTCGATCAAATAATTAGTTTGAAAGATAGAGAAAAACGATGACTCGCCGTCCCTGAAATGGATAGTAGCATAGTTCAAAAGCTTTTCCTTCCATTTTTTTACATGCCCCCTCTTTCTGTCCTACACAAGACAGAATCTTCATCTCTTTTCTATTTGGATGTTTTTCAAGATAATCCTAATAGATAGATATCTATATAGATGAGTTTTCATTCCATCAAACATAGGTGGTACCCTTGGCAGAACAAAAGATTCCTAATATATTATGAGGCTGTATACTCTTCCTGCATTTTTTATACAATGGAGTTATAATGCAAATACCGTTGACAAAAGAAAAGAAATGTATATATGTATGTATGTGTGTATATATATATATATATATATATATATATATATATATATATATATATATATATATATATATATATATTGTATGTGCGTGTTAATGTATTAGAGTAAACACACTGATAATAATTATATGAAGACTTCTGCCAATTTTTTTTTTTACATATGTTCATTGAGATGATCTAGCCAAGACAAAATTCATGACAATCTTGCGGCACCCCTAGGCACTGTCTGTGGCACCCTGGGGTGCCACAACACCCAGTTTGAGAATCACTTATTTAAGCTAACTTCTTCAAAGGCCACTGGGTCTCTCGCGAGCTAAGTGAAGAATTAAGTACCTAAGTATACCTTAGTTTTACCAGACCACTGAGCTGATTAACAGCTCTCCTAAGGTTGGCCCGAAGGATTAGACTTATTTAACGTGGCTAAGAACCAATTGGTTACTTAGCAACGGGACCTACAGCTTACTGTGGAATCCGAACCACATTATAGCGAGAAATTAATTTCTATCACCAGAAATAAATTCGTCTAAGTCTTCATTAGCCGGCCGGAGAGTCGAACTCGGGCCTAACGAGTGCAAGGCCACAACTCTACCGGCTCGCCCAAGGAAGAGCTTAATTGAATGGTGGACAACTGACGGTGAGGTATAACCGGAGACTAGCTAACTACTGCATCCCAAAAAACCTTTTGTAAATGAAAGTCGAAAGGAAAAAATAATCTGTGAATACATCCCACCTTTAAGCTGTGCACTGTATACATCGTCATCATCCGCAAGTTCTCATCCTTCTTCATACACAATTTTATCATCCGCAAGTTCTCATCCGTCTTTCTACAAAGTTTTATCATCCACAAGTTCTCAGCTGTCTTTATCCACATCGTCATCATCCGTATGTTCATGTCCGTCTTTATACACATTATTATCATCCACAAATTCTCATCCGCCTTTATAACATCATCATTATTTGCATGTTCTAACATGTCTTCATAGACATCGTCATCATCCGGAGGTTCTCGTACGTCTTTATACACAATGTTATCATCCACAATTTTTTATCCGTCTTTATCTATATCGTCACTGACCGGAGGTTCTAATCTGTCTTTTTCCACATCATCATCCGCAAGTTCTCATCCGTCCTTATCCACATCGTCATCACCTGAAAGTTTTCATCTGTCTTTATATACATCGCCATTATCCGCAAGTTCTTATTCGTCTTTATATACATCGTCATTATCCGAAAGTTCTTATTCGTCTTTATATACATTGTCATTATCCGTAAGTTCTTATCCATCTTTATATACATCGTCATCATCCGCAAGTTCTTTTCTGTCTTTATATACATTGTTATCATTCGCAAGTTCTAATCCGTCCTTATATACATCGTCATTAACCACAAGTTCTTATCCGTCTTTACATACATCGCTGTTATCCGCAAGTTCTTATCCATCTTTATATACATCGTCATCATCTGCAAGTTCTTATCCGTCTTCATATACATCGTCATTATCTGCAAGTTCTTATCCGTCTTCATACACATCCTCATTATCCGCAAGTTCTTATCCGTCTTCACATACATCGTCATTACCCGCAAATTCTTATCCGTCTTCATATAAATCGTCATTATCTGCAAGTTCTTATACGTCTTTATATACATCATCATTATCCAAATGATCTTATCCATCTTCATATACATTGTCATTATCCGCAAATTCTTATCCATCTTTATATACATTGTCATTATCAGCAAGTTCTTACCGTCTTCTTATACATCGTCATCATCTGGAAGCTCTTATCCGTCTTCATATACATCGTCATTATCCACAAGCTCTTATCCGTCTTCATATACATCGTCATCATTCGCAAGCTCTCATCAGTCTTCAAGCCACGATCTTCATCCTTCCATCAACCACGTTACCAGGGAGCATCAAGGCAGTTCCGCAGACTGACATGATTGATTTTCTCCATGATGTTCGACCTTCTATCTTCCTCATATCTCCATGTGCAGCCTTTATTGGCATTTCCTACCAAGAATGAGGCCCTCAGGTTCCTCACCGCCCCCTCCCCAACCGATAAAAGCATCCTCCTCCACCTCCCCCCGCCCCACCCCCTTCCCTGACTTTCTCTTTTTTTAGCTTCTTGCTTCGTTCCTCTTACTGCCTCTCCGCATATTTTGCCATTTACCTGAAATTGCCTGGCTTCTGGGAACATCTTATGCAAATGCATTGTCCCTACGCCATCACCTCCTCTGCTACTGCATTTATTTTACTTTCAGCGAGGGTTTTTTGCCTTTTTGCGTTTTTGTCCATTCAGTTTCTGTCCTACTTTGAATTTCATGGGGATTGCATTTTCATGAGGTCGTTTGAATTTCACACTTCGTGTTTTACTTTCGGTTTTGTTGGTTTAGCTTCTCGGCTTTGAAACTTGCCAAAACATGACAATTAAAACTGTAGATACAGTGATAATCTGGTCTAAATTTCATTTTGTATTAAGAGGTTATTTACCTGTTGTCTATACTGTTAACGTGGACTATGAAATGAAGCTATTTCTTTATAAATTCCTGCTTAAGAAGTATCAGATAATGGGTGATATGCTTTTCATGGTAGATCAGATTTACTTAGGTTTTTAGTCTCACGCAGCTGCGATAAGTAGAATGCAAGATTGGAATTTATCAAAAGATACATTTTGATGGAATGTCAATTATCGTAATTATAATTATCCATTCCTGTAACTGCTTACTTAGACCTACGGAACTCTAGTTACACCTAGTATTGCTCTCCTCCGAGTTTCTTCAGGAAATTGATGTTAAATTGGTATATCAGATTACAGTACACTGTATCACTTGGTCAGTTGTGGTGAACAGGCAAAGTCCACTATCAGTAAGTGTTCACTGAATAAAGCCTACAGTCAAGTACTGTAGACTTTCACTCAGCATATGTGATTAAATTGTTTCACTCTTGTTTTCTTTGTAGCTATAAGAGATCAGTTATGTAAATAAGCAAGAAAACAATGCATAAACAAGTCAAAAGCAGTATAAAATACAACATTAACAATGTGTTGCTCAACATCTGGACTTCTTGGAACATTTGCTGGTTTGTTGCATGACCATCAATTCAATTTTTCAATGTTTACATTTACTGCACGTTCAATTATTTTCTATTTTGTAGACTCCTTCCTCTGTTCAGTCCACGAATGACCATGATTACTAATAGCTAATCATACACACGTGGAGAAAAGTGTACGTATTTTACCTCTTTTAAACTTCATAGCTTTTGTTTTAGATTGGTTCACTAAACACACTGAATCATTATGAAGTCACGGTTGCAACACTACCTTGGAATTCTGAAGCCTATCCTTTTTCTCGCCAGTGAATTGTTTATGTTGTTGTTGTTCTTCTTCTTTCGACCTTGTAAGTCCCACTGTATAGCAGGGTCAGCTGCTTGAGTCAACTTTCTCCATCTATTTCTATTCCTTGCTTCTTCTTCCCCAAGTCCCACCTCACCCATATCTCTCCTCACCACATCCATCCATCTGATCAGCTGACGCCCCACACTCTTCCTCCCAAGCACTGGCATGTTCTTAACTCTCTTGATTGGTTCCACCTCCTCTCTTCTTATTACATGGCCATAGTATCTCAGGCGAGCTTCCCTAGCCTTCTCCTTCACATTACATATACCACACATTCTTCTTATATCTTGGCTCCCCCTCCTTTCCAGTAGTGATATTCCAGTGAGTTGTTTATGCCGTTCACGCGTTAATGACAACAATTTTCGTAGGTTGTGTCATCGCTCTAATTTGTTGTCGACGATAGAAATTTTAATTGTTTACTTATTTTTGTCTATTGTTTCCGGTTAGATTACTGCTTCATTCAGACGTGTTGTTCAAAGGTCTCGGAGTAATAATTGACTGAAATTATCCACTGTGCGAGTTGCATTGTTATTTATGATATTTTGATAATGAATGGCACAGGTCATTTGAACGAGTGGTTAAATGGATTTTTGTTCGTTGCACATCATTGTCTAAGTTTTAATTAATGTTGAAGAATTGTTGTTGTTATTGAAGTAGCCACTTATCAGTAATTGTTTATCTGCTCTGCATTTGAATGACATTCTCGTATGTTTGATGTTGATCATTTAAGGTTAAATGTTTTGGCATCGTAAAAGGATGTTGTAGTTATTTGCTTCAAGGAGATAGTCAAGCACACCTATTCTACTTCGTTTGACTACAGATTTCCCGATGTTGAAGACCACTCATAAGAAAGAAAAGAACTGCTTTGAGCTTTCAAAAGGTATATTAATTGCCTTATGAATGACATTCCTCACTGAATGTTTCCTATTATCTTTTATCATAAGATCTGGAAGGAAGAAAACTTTGAAAAATGATGAAACTGCAGAAAAAGCAAGATAGGAACTTTAGCAAGTCAGTAACAAAAATAATGAAATTGTAGAAACAACACGGTGGGAACTTTAGTAAGCCAGTAACAAATACAATGAAACTGTAGAATAGAAACAAAACGATGGGAACTTTAGTAAGCCAGTAACAAATATAATGAAACTATAGAATAGAAACAACACGATGGGAACTTTAGTAAGCCAGTAACAAATATAATGAAACTGTAGAAACAACACGATGGGAACTTTAGCAAGTCAGTAACAAAAATAATGAAATTGTAGAAACAACACGATGGGAACTTTAGTAAGCCAGTAACAAATATAACGAAACTGTAGAAACACGATGGGAACTTTAGCAAGTCAGTAACAAAAATAATGAGACTGCAGAAACAACAAAATGGGAACTTTAGTAAGTAAAAAAAATAATGAAAATGTAGAAACAAGATAGGAACTTTAGTAAGCCAATAACAAGTTTAACAAGTACTTTTGTCTGAACACTGAAAGAGCATGAATCATTTTGACGAGGAATAGAATTCAAAATTAGCTATTCCATAGTGCCAAAATTTAGCCTGTGATTACGTTTTTTTTAATGTAATCTACATACACAAATTACTTTCAGTTTAATATTTTATGAATTTCAGGTACTAAGAGAGTGATAAAAAATAATTGGTATAACAAAGTTGCATAGAAATATACAAAGAGAGTTAAAAAATAGTTCTACTGGAAAATTTGAAAGAAATATACAAAGAGAGAGAGAGAGAGAGAGAGAGAGAGAGAGAGAGAGAGAGAAAATAATTGTTTACAGAAAATTTGAAAGTATACAAACATGTAAAAAATGCGCCGAAAAACCGAGTTTTCTGTACAGCCGCTACAGCGTATAATCAAGGCCACATAAAATAGACCTATCTTTCGGTGATCTCGGTATAATTCTGTATGAGCCAAGGCCCATGAAACTTTAACCACGGCCTCGTGGTGGCATATCCTATACCGTTGCCAGAAGCACGATCATTGCTAACTTTAAAACCTTAAATAAAATTAAAACTACTGAGGCTAGAGGGCTGCAATTTGGTATGTTTGATGATTGGAGGGTGGGTGATCAACATAGCAATTTGCAGCCCTCTAGCCTCAGTAGTTTTTAAGATCTAAGGGCGGACAGACAAAGTGCAGACGGACAGACAAAGCCGGCACAACAGTTTCCTTTTACAGAAAACTAAAAACTGAAAAGAACACTTTAAGAAAATTGAAAGAAATATAAAAATTCAAGTAACGCACCAAAAACTTTCTCTCTTTTTCCTGGAAAGAACCGTGATCCCCTTTCCAGTTCGTATTTTATACCCTCTTCTTTCAAGTGCTAAAACCACAAAAAAATAAAATTAAATTAGAGAAAAATTTTCAGATCTGGGAAACACGAGTGGTTGGCGTGTCGTGAAATTTGGCTTTCTCGGCGTAATAGTTAAGTGCAAGGTTGCCACGGAGTTAGGAGAAAGAATTCTGGGAAGGAGAAGAAGAAGATGAAGTTTTCTTCATATCTGACATTTCACTCTTTCCTCTAATTGACTCGAGCTTGAGAGGAATCAGGTCGAAAACTTTTGAGAGGCGAAAAGAAGTCAGTCAGTCTCTCTCTCTCTCTCTCTCTCTCTCTCCCTGTGTGTGTGTATGTGTGTGTGTTATCAAGAACTGCGTATAAGATTGAAGTTGCAACAAAATTTATCTCTCTCTCTCTCTCTCTCTGTTATCAGTAACTGTGGATAGCACATATCCTTATTATTATTCTCCTTCAGATTGTTTTATGGGGTTTAACTAAGAAATCCCCTAATTATAATTTTTGCTTTCTATAAAAAAGATTTTCTGTTAATTAGTAAATAACAAAAATATGTTTAAAATTTTTTAAACGACCTTTTTGTTACATGTACAGTTTTATACATAGTTCTTGATACCACAGAGAGAGAGAGAGAGAGAGAGAGAGAGAGAGAAATTTTGTCTCAATTTAAATCTTGAACGTAATCCTTGATACCACATACACACACACAGAAATTTTGTTTCAGCTTCAATGTTATACATAGTTTTTGATAAGAGAGAGAGAGAGAGAGAGAGAGAGAGAATTTTGTTTAAATTTAAATCTTAAACGTAATTCTTGATACCACACACACAAATTTTGTTTCATCTTCAATGTTATACATAGTTCTTGATAAGAGAGAGAGAGAGAGAGAGAGAGAGAGAGAAATTTTGTTTCAATTTCCATGTCATACGTACTTCTTGATAACACAGAGAGAGAGAGAGAGAGAGAGAGAGAGGTGGGAAGGGTGGCAAAATCCAAAAATGGGATCAGACAAAACTGCCTGTCAGCCATAATGTCAGATCTCCCAATAATTAAGCCACTTCCTGCTGCTACGGTTAGGGTCCACGGTGCCAGATGGAACATCGAGTAAATTGTGCTAAATTTTCGACTGCAACAAAACTGTTGATGTCATTTCAGTGAATTTTTTGTAACTTTTTCTTGTCAATTTTCAGTTTTTAATTCCCTTACCCAGGTAGCCATTCAGACAGATAGAAAGCAGAAAGAAGAAAGACAGATAGATAGATAGAAGATAAACAGACATACAGACAGAAAGAAGAAAGACAGGCAAACAGACACACAAACAGAATTATGTCTGAGCAGACAGAATGAAGAAAGACAGGCAAACAGACAGAAAACAGAATTATGTCTGAGCAGACAGAAAGAAGAAAGACGGGCAAACAGACAGACAAACAAAATTATGTCTGATCAGACAGAAAGAAGAAAGACGGGCAAACAGACAGACAAACAGAATTATGTCTGAGCAGACAGAAAGAAGAAAGACGGGCAAACAGACAGACAAACAGAATGATGTCTGATCAGCCAGAAGAAAAAAGACAGGCAAACAGACAGACAAACAGAATTATGTCTGAGCAGACAGAATGAAGAAAGACAGGCAAACAGACAGACAAACAGAATTATGTCTGATCAGACAGAATGAAGAAAGACAGGCAAACAGACAGACAAACAGAATTATGTCTGATCAGACAGAAAGAAGAAAGACAGGCAAACAGACAGACAAAGAGAATTGTGTCTGAGCAGACAGAAAGAGGAAAGACGGGCAAACAGACAGACAAACAGAATTATGTCTGAGCAGACAGAATGAAGAAAGACGGGCAAACAGACAGACAAACAGAATTATGTCTGAGCAGACAGAAAGAAGAAAGACAGGCAAACAGACAGACAAACAGAATTATGTCTGAGCAGACAGAAAGAGGAAAGACAGGCAAACAGACAGACAAACAGAATTATGTCTGATCAGACAGAAAGAAGAAAGACAGGCAAACAGACAGACAAAGAGAATTGTGTCTCAGCAGACAGAAAGAGGAAAGACGGGCAAACAGACAGACAAACAGAATTATGTCTGACCAGACAGAATGAAGAAAGACAGGCAAACAGACACACAAACAGAATTATGTCTGAGCAGACAGAATGCAGAAAGACAGGCAAACAGACAGACAAACAGAATTATGTCTGAGCAGACAGAAAGAAGAAAGACAAACAGACAGACAAACAGAATTATGTCTGAGCAGACAGAAAGAAGAAAGACAAACAGACAGACAAACAGAATTATGCCTGAGCAGACAGAATGAAGAAAGACGGGCAAACAGACAGACAAACAGAATTATGTCTGATCAGACAGAATGAAGAAAGACAGGCAAACACACAGACAAACAGAATTATGCCTGAGCAGACAGAACGAAGAAAGACGGGCAAACAGACATACAAACAGAATTATGCCTGAGCAGACAGAAAGAAGAAAGACAGACAAACAGAATTATGTCTGAGCAGACAGAAAGAAGAAAGACAGACAAACAGAATTATGTCTGAGCAGACAGAAAGAAGAAAGACAAACAGAATTATGTCTGAGCAGACAGAAAGAAGAAAGCCAGGCAAACAGACAGACAAACAGAATTATGTCTGAGCAGACAGAAAGAAGAAAGACAGGCAAACAGACAGACAAACAGAATTATGTCGTCTGAGCAGACAGAAAGAAGAAAGACAGGCAAACAGACAGACAAACAGAATTATGTCGTCTGAGCAGACAGAAAGAGGGAAGACAGGCAAACAAACAGACAAACAGAATTATGTCTGAGCAGTCAGAAAGAGGAAAGACAGGCAAACAGACAGACAAACAGAATTATGTCTGAGCAGACAGAAAGAAGAAAGCCAGGCAAACAGACAGACAAACAGAATTATGTCTGAGCAGACAGAAAGAAAAAAGATAGGCAAACAGATAGAGCATAAACAGAAGTATGTATTCTCAGACATAATTCTGTTTATGTTCTGTCTGTTTGTCTGTCTGTTTATGTTCTATCTGTCTATCTGTCTTTCTTCTTTCTGCTTTCTGTCTGTCTATGTTCTGTATCTCCGTCTATCATCTATTTGTCTAGCTGTCTGTATCCTGTATCTGCCTGTCAATTTTCTATTTGTCTCACTATATATCTTCTACTGTCTGTCTGCATTTTGTGTCTATCTGTCTATCTTCCATCTGTTGGTCTATAGTCTGTCTCTCTTCTATCTTCTGTCTAGAGTCAGTCTCTCTTCTATCTTCTAACTGTCTATTTGTCTATAGTCTGTGTCTGTCTCTATTCTAGCTGTCTATGTTCTATCTATGTGTCTATAGTCTGTCTCTGTCTCTCTCTCTCTTCTATCTGCCTATCTGTCTATAGTCCTTCTCTGTCTGTCTCTCTTCTATCTTCTATAACTCTGTCTCTAGTCTATCTCTCTCTCTCTCTGTCTCTCTTCTATCATCTATCTGCTTATCTGTCTATAGTCTATCTCTGTCTGTCTTTCCTCTATTTGCCTATCTTCTATATTCTGTCTATAGTCTGTCTCTCTTCTATCTTCTATAACTCTGTCTGTCGATGTATGTCTCTCTTCTATCTTCAATCTGTCTATAGTCTGTCTCTGTATCTCTTCTATCTTCCTATCTTCTATCTATCTGTCTATAGTCTGTCTCTGTTTCTCGTCTGTCTCTGTCAGTCTCTCTTCTATCTTCTACCTGTCTATCTGTCGATCCGTCAATCCTCCACCGTTTTGTCTGTCTGTCTGTCTCTCTCTACTATCTGCCTATCTTCTATCTGTCTGTCAATCTTCGACCATTTTGCCTGTCTATCTCTCTTCTATCTGCCTGTCTTCTATCTGTCTTATCTGTCAATCTTCGACCGTTTTGTCTCTATCTGTCTCTCTCTCTCTCTCTTCTATCTGCCTATCTTCTACCTGTCTATCTATCAATCTTCGACCGTTTGCTTGTCTGTCTGTCTGTCTGTCTGTCTGTCTGTCTGTCTCTGTCCAATTCCTGAGTCATTCTCGTGTTAGTATTCCTCCGACCATCACGGTGAAAAGCTTCTTGTTTACATCTTTAATGGGGTCGTGTGAGACTTTCTCTCTCAGCCATTTTCAAAGGTAAACAAAGATTCACCCGAACAAATAACTCGAGTGTGGACGCTGGTGAGACGATTTCTTATCTCTCTCTCTCTCTCTCTCTCTCTCTCTCTGGATGAGGATCATAAACCAAGGTCTGTATATGTATATGTATATATATATATATATAT
>JANJGK010006736.1:0-2500 GCA_039081455.1 Macrobrachium rosenbergii
AATTACTGAGGGAGAAGTAGAGACTGTATCTGGGTCATTCAGATGTCACCAGAGATGGACAGGGAAATATCTTGCATGAGGATTTTAACATAAAACGAAGATCTATTACTATAAATATCTTTTAAACAGAAAATAAAGGATGGGTTTAGGAGGTGGAGAGGGTCGAGGGCCGGTGACGGGGACTTTAACAGAGATTAAGAAGGCCATAAAAAATGAAAATTGGCGAAGTTCCAGGTCCATCAGAGGTGCAAATTGAAATTCTGAAGGTACTTGGTGTAAAGGGGAAAGAGTGGCTGCTGCAGCTTTTCTGGGCAATTTGTGAATAGATTTACGAAAAAGGTCTGATGGTAAAAGTGTTGAAACAGCAGAGAGGTAATATGGAGTGTTTGAAGAGATCAGTAATGAAAATCTATGGGAATTGTTATATGCTGATGATGTGTAATTACGGCAGAAATTGAAGATGAACTGCAAGGTGGTGATCTCTTAATAAATGGGGTGGTATGAAGGTAGGGTAAATTTGGGTAAAAGTTGGGTAAAGGTATCCAGCAAGCATGGAGGGAATAGGTTATGTATTCAGGATAGAAGAGGCCTAGATATTAAACAGGTATTGAGGATTTGCTTTAAAGCCAGGAGGGAGGATGTGAAGCTGAGGTTGAAAGCAGGATAAAAGTAGCATGGGGGAAATGGAGGGAGGTGGCAGGTGTAGTGTGTAATGATTCATGAAACAATGCTAAATAGACTAAAAATCAAGGTATATTGTATCGTACTTAGACTTGCGATGATGTGTGTTATTATTACTATTAAAGTAGTTTAACCAGACACAGAGTTGACTTTCAGCTCTCATAGGGCTGGCCAAAGCGATGATGTATGTTCAGATGTATGGGCATTAAGAAGGAAGGAGTAACAGAAGCTGGAGAGAACAGGGATGAGGATGCTCAAATGGATTCTGGGATCTTGCTGCGCGAGAGACTCGAAAATGAAGAAGTAATGAAAAAGTTAAAGATTACTGATATGATGAGAGAGTCGAGACTGAGAGGGTCCGAGCTTGTTGGAAGGATAAGTAAAGAGGGAGGAACGAAGAGGGCTTGGATGGACCTTTTGGGTAGGTGGTCAAGAGGCCGGCGAAGGATTGCATGACGTTATAAGGTTATGAATGATTTGGAGAAGTGTTTAGTAGAGAAACATGCTTTTAATAGAAATAGGAGAAAACGCATCAAAGCAGCTGACCTCTTTAGCTACGGATGAGGAAGAATTATGTATCAATATCTTCAACTATTCTATTTGATTTCATGGATCGGTTTTCAGCATGGACTCCTATGAGACATAAGGCTTATCGGTATTATTGCTATCCTGTTAAGACTGAAAAAATACATTATATGGTAAGAATAGTTTCATTTTTAGTCTTCAGTTTTTTTTTTCTAAACTTCTTTTTATATGGTTTCTGTATCTCAGTTCGATAAAATTAGTGTTACGTTTGAGTTTGCATGATTATGTATCTACTGTTTGTTTTAATGCTTTTATTATTTTCAATTTTGTATTCACCGCCTTTGCCTCATCACCCTTTCTTTCCCAGCCAGTCTCTGTTTTCGTTCCGCCTGAGTAGGCCGATCCTTGCACCAGGTTCTCTCTTCCCTAACTACCAATAAAACAAACTGAATGAGCTCTTTAAAAAAAGGGCCGAATTTGAAGGCCTCGCTTCTGAGTAACGCTTCGAGTGAACAAATATAAAGCAAAACATCCCCTCGCCAGCCCCTGCCCTCCGTGGAAGAAAATAAACGGAGAAAAGGAAGACGGAAAATGCTTTACGCCCGGTTTCATCCTTTTTTAATCTTGTTAAGCATATTAACCCGAGAGGCGCTTTATGCAGTTACTCGGAGTCGAACGGTTTGGCCACAGAGGCTGGTTCGCTTTTATTAGTATTAAGATTTTTCATTTTTCATCCCTTTTTTTTTTTCTTTGGGTCTCGGAAGATGAACAGGAGGAAACACATCGTTTGTGTCTCCTACTGTCTTAAAGTTTGCACTCGGCTTTGGCTTCGGTGTAAGAAGCTAATTTTGAAGCTGTTTTTGATTGAACGTAAATACTCTTCTTAGGTATTTATGAAGGCCTTTTACAAATAAAATATTTGTCGATATGGAAAGTAAGTTCTAATATACTTTTATTTTAAGGGGGGAAGGGCGGGTGACCGATGCCAGTGTTGGGCGGCTGGAGAAAATATACATAATAAGTAGGGCGTCTATAAAAGGAGATGATACACCATATTGTACTACTAGCAAATGACAGAGAGAGAGAGAGAGAGAGAGAGAGAGAGAGAGAGAGAGAGAGAGAGAGAGAGAGAGAGAGAGAGAGAGGAAATTGTCTTTGTATACGATGACACGAAACGCTTCATCCTACTTTTGAGATTATTCCTGAAATTACTTTCTAAGTCTCTCTCTCTCTCTCTCTCTCTCTCTCTGTCATTTTTCAGCCCCCCTTTCCCACCCCCTCCCTCCTCGTCATG